>LPNX010603824.1:0-23674 GCA_001517045.1 Pseudotsuga menziesii | reverse complement strand
TTTTTTAGAATTCTCATTGGCCAATTTTACTTCGTTTTCTAATGAGAATTTTGGTTTATATTGCGTCACTTGCATGTATTTCATAACTAAACCCTTTTTTTCCTTTTAATTTTGTTTTTCTTTTCTTAAAGTGTGATGGAAGAGAGAGTGGGTAGAGTAAGGGAGTATGGTAAGATTGTGAAAGAAAATGGATGGAAAGTGGAATGGGTGAATACAGGTTCAGACTTCATCCTATACTATTGTGAAGCTTGAAAGAATGAAAACGGAATAGATTAAGGTTGATGAAAGACATTATGAATGGTAGAGCTTTTAAGAGTCTTATTTGATGTGAATTTGACATAGTATGGAACTTTACTTCTTCTTTTGACGATTGATTTCATATCTTTTGCCTTGATCTCAATTCATCTTCAAGAATTTACCAGTCATCCACTAGAAATTTTTTGTAACAGATATAAGGATTTTGAGCTTCTTTGATGAACTCAAAGTTAGATGATATTCCAATTTCCCTTATCTCATGTATTAATTTCCAAAACTTTGAATTTGAAATTCACTCGTTCATATATTTCATCTTCTCGATCCTGGGACCTGCAAAAACTAAGCATTTGCCTGCAATAAAAAGTGAAATGATGGGGGAAGAAAGGTGATCGGTATTTCTAATTCCAAGAAATACATAATATAAATGTGAAAATGCCTAAAAAAAACAAATCCAAATAAGATAGACAAAGAAAATGCATTTGTTTACCAACAGAGAAGTGGTGGCTATCCTGGACCTCCTGACAGTATATTGTTCACAAATTATTCATTTTATATCTGTTTGAAGTGATTAAAAATATTGATTTAAGTGGATTCATAGGTCTACTTCCGGTAGAAACATGTTTTCAAATTGAGTTTATATGACATGTCAAACCTATTGAGGAGCAACCTGCTTGATGGAGTTGTTTGTGAATTGCTTTCTAGACCAACAATCCCTAATTTGAGCATAGTTTTTTCATTAAAGTATGGATTGATGTGATTCTACTTGGAGATCAATTTATATTTATGTATATACCTCAAGTAAAAACAAGTTTTTAATATATTTTGATTTTATATCTCAAATCCACTGATGAACAAACCTAGGAGGTAGAGTTTCATCATGATGTTTTTAAGACATACTATTACTAAATGTGGCATAACTTTTTCATCTGATTTCCAAATGGTATGATTCAAATTTTGGATTAAACTAGAATTTAATTTATATCTCCCTTATAACCAAGTTTTTAAAATAAGATGATATGATATGTGAAATATGTGAATGGAGAGTCAATATATGGAATTGTCACAATGCATATTTTATGACAAGCAGTTAGTAATTTGGGCATAACATTTCCGCATGATGTCAGATTGAAGTGATTCAAATTGGATTAAAAACTATATTCTAATTTATATCTCCCATAGAAACAACTTGTAAAAATATGCCCATGAAATCCCTCAAATCATAGTTGTACTAACTTTGTTCATGATTTTTTTGCTTGAGACCTATTACTATTTTGGCCATATTGTTTTCATTTGAGATCCAAATTGAAAACTTCAAAATGGATTAGAAACTAGATTTCAAGGGATAATTTATGTAGAAACAGGTTTTAATAATGATCCCATATGGTCCTCCAAAATAATATTGTCACGACTGCATTTTGTCATAAAATCATGTCAAAGTGAGTTTTATTCATGCAATATCGAACTAACTTTATTATGCAATTTTTATTTTGTTTTATTTTATTTATTCATGTATTCCTCTATACTATACTATTCTATTTGGTAAAAGAAAGCATTCCCTCTAGTATAAGAGAATTTCCAATGCATCCATTTGCGTAAAAAAATCATAAGTAAACTCATATCCAAGTTTGAAGAATATACAATAAAGAATGCTTGGACATGAGAGATCAATTGCTCAGAAAAATTTGATTCCAATAAATTTCGAAAAATGGAGTGGTATTATGGATTAGAGACTATTTGGAACCAACTTTCAATGTGATTTTTGTCTACTTGGCTCTCCTTTGTTGTCACACCATAGAGTTCTTCTAATATTTGTTCATTACATTCATGAATGCAGAAGGGATCTTGTGATACATAGGAAAAAAAATATTCAACCTATGGCTCTAATGTTCTAGCTTCATCATATGTGACCAATGAATATTTTTCCTTCTTATAAGGATAACTAGTAAAAACATATAGGTTCTCCTCTTGTGGATCCTCCTCATAGATATATTTCTCCTCTTCTATATTTTGAATTGAAAAATCATCCCTAGCAATAATTCTAAATTGTGGAGAAGGACTTAAGAAGATCCTTGTGGTGGAATATACTCCTTCACTGAATAAATTCTTTAGCATTGTTAGTACTCAAAATGTACCTCCGGTTGTAAAAAGGTAACCACAAAACCAAGATTTAGGAAAGAAAGTTGACTTCTTTTTTTCCAAAGAGGGATATCTCAATGATTGTTTTCACAAGGCTAGATATATGAACCAGAAATAAAATTAAGATTGTTGTTGTTGGTTGAAACAAGGAAAGTGCACATTGGGAAATGAACTCAAAATAATTATATCAATCACAGTGACATTGCATGGAAATATCGAACAAAGGAAAGCTAGCAATCTAGTCACAGTCAAAATGCTTTGGTTTGGAGAAATAGAAGAAATGAGGAACAATCCATCAATGTGGGCATATAATAAGGATGAATCCAATGTTAAATTTACTTGAATATGTTTTTGTGAATATCTAAAATCAATAGATAGAGCATATATGTATGAATTATGTACTATTAAAAACTCATTTCAGACATGAAAAGAAAACATTGTGGAAGTAAATAACAGGAAATACATTCACACAAGAAAGGGAAAAACATACTGCAACATAGACAACACATGAAGCTTTGCAAAATGCCAGCTTCAGCTCTGTGATTTTATTAAAAAGGTATATCTCAAAATACAATACCGAATTTTCATAGGTTCCAACCCTTTTTTTGTTTACAATAACTGGTTCTTATACAAATTGCTCCATGGTCTGAAATAACAAACTTCTAAAAATAGGCATAACTTCCTTTACATCTGTCACCTACATATATTAACTACTAAATGTTTTTTGAAAAGTAACTAAACCCCTAATTAACTAATTTTCAGAACTAATTATTAAATGATCTTCAAAAATATTCATCCATGTAGATTATACTTAGATCTTCCATACTCCTCGACCTGTTTCCACTGATTAAGAGATGGTAAGTCCAGGGTGGAAATTTATTTCACTAGTACTCCCAGCTCCACATGGTCTCTGTAGGAAAAGTATAGTAAATGTGCACATGTATCCTTGAAGGAAAATAAGATCTCAAAGTCATATTCTAACTTGTCCATGATTGTCTTCCCTGATAGTGTTTGTTGCATATCTACAAATTTGGTGTGGTATGACCTGCATTCAATTAAACAGTCATGATACTCTTTTTTTGACAGCATAATACCTTTATCTTCCCAGAAGAAAGGTAGTCCCTTTATAAATAATGGATCAAACATATCCATGAACAACTTCACCTGATGTGCCATTATTCCAATATTTGCCTCAACAGTGTCCAAGTGCTAGTGTTTATTCACAACGTTTCTTACCCAAGTTATAATATAAATTATGTCTTTAATATTAGCTTCCTTTAATGCATCTTCTGTTAATCCCTTTAGAAAATCAATAGTATTTTTAGCATAATCTATGGGATTTTTCTTCAATCTTTCCTTCACAGCTGTCACACTCTACTTGGATGATTGTATCATAATCTCTTTTTCGAAAATGTAGTCCAGGCAGGGCCTCAATTTAGTTGCTTCTGATATAAGTGCATCCCATATTATGTTCTTGGCACCTTGAACATGAAACTTCCTTGTAACCTGTTTTACTAGCTTATCATTTTTATCCTTCAACTCATGACACTTAGCTTCCCAAGTTTTTATTTCTTTCTCTCTTTTCATAGCTAGACTTTCCAAATGTTTGTTTTGGTTCCTTAATCCATCAATCTCTAACTCTTTAAAACTGACTTGTGACATGGCTTGAATAAGAGATTGTTCACCCGATTCTGTAGAAGGGGAAATCATTCTACTTTCAAGTTCTTTTCCCTTTTCTTGTGGCTTATTTTCCAATTCAACAGATTTTCTCTTCAGAGTATTCTCACTTTCAACTAGAAGAGACATGTCTATTTCCCACTGTTTTTTCTCCTCTGCAAATTTCAACAGTTTTTCCTTGGTCATTTAACTCACCATTCAAAGTTTCTTTTTCCTTTTATAGCTATGTCAGATCAGAATCCTGCATTAGCTGAGTGGATGGAATATTTAGCTTCTTCTTTAATAATTGAATGGTGTTTTCCTTCTTATTCAACAACTTATGTGTGGCAACCCCTTTATCTACTTGACTTTAAGCAGCCAACAAGTCTGTTTGTGATTTTTTAATGGGTTGTTGGTGGGCCTTGTTTTCTACTTTTTCCTTCCTGAGCTGGTTCTCAATTTTTCTTTTACTCGATTGCATCCTAGACACTTTCAATGTTGCTTTCAATAGATCAGTGTATATAATATCTCCAACTTTTTTGTGCAAGTGGATCATGTCAAGAATATGAATATTCTCCAATTTCATCTTCATTTCAACAACTTTGTTCTTATTTGTTATTTCCATGTTCAATGTATTTTGAGTATGATCCTTGACAGTCACTAGGGATACATCCTAACTGGAAACATTCATGATATCTTCATATAATTTCAGAGCTTCATCCGAAGCCACTTCCTTATCATCTTTGTACTTATCAAATAATTCAGCTCTACTCCTGCATTGGGAAGTGGACTCTGTAGGTGTTTCAGGAAAAGAAAAACACATTCCTTAACCTCAAATGCAGGTCCTTTAACCTTCATTTGCTTCTTCTTACCCTCAACCTCTGTTACTTGCACTAGATGCCCTGTTTCTCTAGTTTTTTGCTTCTTAGGTTTCCTTGTTGTATCTTCTTCCTCTATGTCCATGGCATTAGAGAATTCTCTTTTATTTGTTTTCTCAGAACAAATGGCTATTGGTGTGATCCTTTCTGCTGTTGGAACCATGCTTGAAGGGCCATGCTATAATGAGATAACTTCCTTCATCGAATAAGTAGAATCATGTTGCATACCTACATCATGAGGGTAGTCTAGCCAATTTATAGTCTCAGGCATACATGCAATCTCATTGTGCTCAAATGGCTTGTTCTTGTTGATTTGTCTTCTGATAAATATGATATGATGGGGATCATAGTTAATGAAAACATCTATATGAAACCCCATTTCTCTCAATAAACTTTCTATCATTGGAAAAGCAGATTTGTTCTTTATGATGAATGGACCTAGAAAACATGGGAATTTGATTTCAGGAGACTTCTTAAAGTTAACAAAGTGTTCATTTTCCACTACAAGCTTCTGTCTAATTAAATCCAAGGAAAAAACTCTAATAGTTAATAATGAAGGTAAAGTGTAGGGATGATACACAAACCCATACAATCTGATCATTGTACCCTATTCCAATAAAACCAATCTCCTATTCTATTTTTAGGAGAGAATTACAACATTTCTTTCATACGTGGTAAGACCCCAGGAAATCTCTTATGGAAAAATGCATTATAGACTTCAGAAATGAGAACATTCATGTATCTGTTGTAATATCTGTTCATCTCATCTGTAAGTACAATCTCGGGTAATTGCAATTTTTCCTCATTAAAAGATAAGATCATTTTGAGCATATATGAATGGAACCTGGAACATCTGGTTTTGTGAAAGTCAACTAGCTAAGAATGGATATTTCTAGCTAGAAACTCATCAAATTTAAGGAAACATGATTGGAGAAATTGACTGGACCCTTCTGACTCAATGTGACCAGTACTAATTGTAAACAAGAGACTCATTAAAGGTTCTGTGACATAATTATAAGTATCTAACCCTAAAAATTGACTTATGAGGGTTATAACACATTGCGTTTATTCATTCAATAGGATGGAATCAACATGAAAAGGATGGTTTTGCAACATGACATCAATCTTGAAACAAGTTTTAAAGAAAATCTCTTTTTGTTCAATGGTGGACTCTTTGAAAACCTGGATTATGCTTTCTTCGTTAAAATCTTTGGAAATTTGGGTAAACTCAATAGGAACAAAGAAATTATTTTTGATAACAACTGGGATGATTGGACACCGGATCTTAGACTTGGGTTCATCCATAATTAGCCTCTCAAACAAGGAGTAATTACAAGCTCACCAGTCGACAAACTCAGGATAATTTAGGGTTTGTTTGGTGGAGAAATAATGGAAATAATAATTGAAAATACCATGGATTTCTGTCCCCTGGTATTTTATAAGTTTTAACTTGGGTTTTACAGAGTCTATGGTACCATTTAAAAGTATAGTATCAAAAAAATATGAGTCTTTATCCTCAAAAACCTCCTTAATCCTTTGATATTCCAGATTCTGAACTTCTACCTCTTCCACCTCAACCATTTTAAATACTTGCTTTGTGGGGATAAATAACCTACCTGGTTTCTCGACAAGTGGTCGAAAGGTTTATCTTAGCTGGTTGTTTTCGCATAGTCTTGGGCTTTCACTTTCCAATGCACAAATAAAAAAATAACCTAAATCCACATGCCTGTACTTTTACATTACCTTTTCTTCCTTATAAACCATGCATCTTTCTCAACGAAAACATTTCCCCTCAGTCCATCTTGCGCCTTTCATCTCGAGTCATTGATATTTTTTCCTGTTTAAGCCATATATCCTTATTTCCTACTATACTTCCATATTTTATCCTTCTTGTATCTTCCAGTTACGGACTGAATGCTGATCACGAATATATCCTTTGATCTTCACTGTTGATCATTTCCTTCCTTTAACTCACTTGTTCAGATCATAAGGGGACTATTACTTATCTAGAGCGGATAAATTCTCAACCATTGATCTTTTCTTTTCATAAATATGGATTGTTGATCAATTCACCTCTTTAACCTTTCCGCTCAGACTTAGTCTCTTAAGAAATGTGTGTCTTCCCTTTGTGAAGAGATTATCTACTGTAGATATGAATTCCCTATTGATCTCAGTGATTCAATTTTTCTTCAATTTATATAATTCCGTTGATCCTCCTTTTAATTTCTAGTGTGCATGTGCTATCAGCGGAAATATTATTGACTATAGATCTATTTCTCATTGAATCTACACCCTTGATTATTTATTCCTTCGAACTCATTCCAGTTTCACCAATTTTCTTCTTCCATGCACCTTCCATCAACGGAAAAAATATTAGTCCTTGATCTAAACTATGATCTCATCTCTACCTTTGAAATATGCGGTCCCTACCATATTCCGCTGAGTCTCAAGATTTTATTCACCTATGCACCTTTCAAGTGCGGAATCAATACCGACCATTGATCTAGATCGAGATTTCATCTGGGCCGTCGAAACATGAGGCCTCTACATTAGAGGAAATTTGGGGTCTAAAATGGGCCTTATAATAAAATGTGCCAACAATAAATTTTGTGAGCTAGAATTCAAGAACAATTATAATTTCAATAAAATTAGTCAACCATAATGGTTGAATTGGCATATTTTTCATAAAAGAAAACTACTTTGTTTGTCCGTATTTTAGACATATCTCCCTGTGTTTTTACTCAAATTTCAAGCGGGAGAGCTCCTTGGATGTAGAATTTAATTCTACATCCAACGAGTACCCACAATGCATACTTTTCACAGACCACACTACCACAAAAACAAGAAATACCTGAAAAACTGTGATGATGATGTCATCATCACGCTTTTTCAGGTATTTCTTATTTTTTGGGTAGCGAGGTCTGTCAAAAGTATGCAGTGTGGATACTCGTTGGATGCAAAATTAAATTCCGCATCCAAGGAGCTCTCGTGCTCAGAATTTGAGTAAAAACACAAGGAGCTATGTCGAAAATACGAACACAAAAAGTAGTTTTTTTCGTTCTTCCTCCAAAATTAATAACTATTATTTTATTATCTTAACTATTATTTTATTATTTTCCTTAGGAGGCCCAATTTAAACCTCAAATTTCCTCTGATTCTAGATTCCATTGATTTGCAACTTGATTTTCCCCACGCTTGTTCTCATAGCGGAATTCATTTGAACCGTAGATCTAAAACACTTTTAAATCTTCGTCGTCTATCAATGATGGACCTTCCAAATTCCGCAGATATTCAACCTTAATTTCTCCACGCATGTTCCTATAGCGGAATCCATATCCACCGTAGATATTTTTTTTGGAAAATATGGCAATATAGGTTGGCTATAGTTGTCATTGATGTCAAGCAGAGTTCAGTAATGACAAAGGACTAACCAAGACATGATGGCAAACACAAGGATGTCAAAAGAAGTGATGACATGGAATATATGAGGATGTGGCATGTGTGATGAAGCTTGAAATACACTTGATGATGTTCTAGAGCCATTAGGAAGTCATTATAGAAGTTTTGGAAAAATATGGCAATTTGGAGAAAAACAAGAAAATAACTATGAAAATCTAGTAAATACTGGTGAAGTTGGCGTTGGGAAAATGCCTACCATGCCTTATAGGGAGATGATAAAAATGAACTGAAAGAAGCATGTTGAAGCTTGTTGATATTTGCATATGAAAATGGTCTCATATTGTTTTAAGAGTGTGTGAGGAAAAAATTATATAATTTCCAAAATAGTTTTTTAAGCAGTTTTACTGCTTTAATATTTGAAAAATTAGTGAAATTTGGATTCAGTAAAATGCCTGCCACTTCCTGAAGGAGAAGTATTAAATTATTTTGAAGATATGGGGATCTAGTATGTTTAAAGTTGCATCCATAAATGGTCTCATATATCTTAAAGGATGTTTGAGGAAAAAGATATAGACTTGCAAAAACTAGGGTTTTTCAGGATAAACGTGGAAGAAATTCTTGAAAATAACAAGTATTGAAAAATTAGTTCAGGATACCTCAGAGAGATTCCCACCACATAGTGTAGGTTGATATATATGCCCATCGCATATGAACAAGGTGTAGTCTGGTAGTTTTTCTACCTAGCCATGGTCTAATTCAGTCAAAAGAATCTTTGAGGAAGAAATTAGAATCCTGCCAAAATGAGAAAAAGTCAGTTTTTTATGATAAAATTAAGTTGAAGAGACATTTGTAAATGCCCACTAGAGATTGTCCTGATGATAATAAAATTATTTGAGGGCTTATGGTTGTTCTTTGATGATTTGGATACCTATCCATGTTCTTAGTTTTTCTTATGGTGACTTCATGAGGAAAATACCAGCCTTCCAAAAGAGGTAAAAATAGTGTTTGAAGCAAATTGAACCAAGTCTAGGAAAATGTATAAATTGGCTAAGTGTGGAAAAATAGAGTCTGAGATCCCACTTACAAATGCCCACCAGAGGTTTCTCTTGTACAAATAAATTAAGTAAAAAAGCATGGGAATGTTCCTTGTTGAAGTGGCTATCCAGCCAAGAAGTCACTTTTCCTCTGGGTGATCAAACGTGTGAATATTGAGTTTGCCAAAATAGGAAGAAGTGTGTTTTTGATGTTTTAAAAGGGTTTGGGAGACCACTTTCAAATGCCCACCAGTTTCAGTGAGTGTTTTAGCAAAACTAAATGATGTCAGGGCTTTGTTCATTACTAAATGAAGGTAGGAAATCTATTCCACAGAAGCATGCTATGGAGTCAACCGAAGTAAACATCACATTGGTTGAAATGCAAGAGGTTTCAAAACCCTTTTTAAATCTTAGTGAGAATCCTCATAATTAGGATTTTGAGGGTTTAGAGGAGAATCATTTGGATGAAGTGCAATTGCCAGGCCATGACAATGAATAGACAGTAGCCAATTCTCTATGGATTCTAGAAAAGTCTCAAACTGCAGATGTGCTTATCGAAGGAAAATCTCTAACCAAAGTTCAAGATAACAGCCATGACGAAAATAATGTACTATTGAAAGAGTCAGGATCTAGATATAAAAATGTGAAGGAACTGGAGTTTCCAGTCATAGATGTGGAAATGGAGAACCATAATGAGTATGTTAAGAAAATAAAAACTGTAGGAGATGCTCAGGTAAGTGTTAGAGAGATGTCAACAAGCTTGAGTTAGAGAGAAAAATATTTGTCTCTTTTATCATCTTTGCTGGCACCAGAGATAAGTGAAATTATGGCACATAGATATTATGAGAAATTGACCGCTTCCATGGAGAAGGATGAGATAAATTTTATGGACATTGGAACAAGTGGGATTCAACTACAATTGCTGAGAGATTCGTACATACTTGGGTACCACTAGTGCTATTTAGACTATTCATCTTTACCTTTACTGTTACCAACAACCCTGTTCTCTTTATGTCAGAATGATGACATAAAGTGTGCATAGATCCAAATCAAAAGACAAGATAAGGCATACTGAGGCAATAATAATAGATTTCCTAGCACCAAAAGATCTATAGATTACTGAAACTAGCGAACATGGGATGATGGCGATGCCCTGTGTGATAAGATTCCAGATCCATTTCTTCATTTTCAAACTTAGAAACCCCTGAAAAATAAAACAATCAATCATTCTATTATGTGTTGTGAGAACATTACATAACTCATTTTGGCAAAATCTCATAATCCATTTTCTTTAACTAGCAGAAAACATCAATTAATAATGCATTGCAATAACAACAACAATGACAGCACGAGGTTGGCTCATCAGCATAAAGCCGGAATAACATCAACATGTGACATCATCATCAACAGCTCAAGGCTAGAGTAACATTATCTACGGAAGGTATAACAACAACCAACATGATCCTTCCTTTCAAAATTACAAGATCATGGACAACACATCTGTGGTACTCAGACAACCCTTCCTTTCGGGATCAAGTATTTGCGGAGCTACCAATATTATTGAAGTTCGAGAACTAGAGGATATATCAAGTCTACACATTGGTGTTCCTAATGCATTTGTTTCACCCAGGACAACTTCAGTGGATATTGTGTTACACAATAAAGATATTACTAAGCCAAGTAAAGATAATTGTGCACATAGAAAACCATTATCTGCAATACAAGGATATGAAGTGCAAGAAGATGGTATGCTTCTCCACACGAACAAAAAGCATCACTTGAAAATAATTTGTTTGTTAGAAGTTCGTTCTATGTATCATGTAATTCCAATTCCCCAGGTTGTGAAGAGGTAGCAGTGCAGACATTGCAGGTTTTGCCTCTTTCCAACCTACAAGCTAAAACGCTACAGGAAATGAGGCTGTCTTAAAAAGGGCGTGATTATCCAGATAAACAAAACTGAATGTTAATTATAAAACAATTTTATAGCTATGGTTTGGAAAAGGCGTGATTTTCCAGTTGAAGAGGTGCGACCAACATGCTGATTCAAAGGGTGTGATTATGAAAGGATGTGTCTATCCAGATTAATGAGATATTTAAAGTGAAGATTTGAATTGGAAGTGTGTGTATCTCAATGGATAATTTTGTATCTTGGTAGTTCTTCTATCCATATATTTGAACCTAGTTTTCATCTATGAACATATTGGAATCTGTTGACAGGTTGAAGCTTGTCAGAGGATTGTATTCCTCATTACATGCTGAGCCATGTATACAAGCTGGGTCTTGTAAGAGAATTGGGTTTCTTCATCTAGCTGGGGCTAGATAATTATTTGTAAAACAGAATTATCTCTTTATATTTTTATGTTTAACATCTCATGTATATATATATTTATGATTTGAAAATGTTATGACTGTTTAAATGTCATTTGTGCTTTGGCAAAGAAGTTTTTAATAGACATTGATTCACCCCCCCCCCTCTTAGTGTCTGAGACCTGTTTCATCAATTGGTATCAAAGTTGGTTGTCTTTGAATAGCTCACTGCTGGAAAGCTGATCCTAAGGGAAAAACAGGTCCATTTTTAAAAAAAAGGCCAAGCACTATAATTAAAAATAAGTGCCAGAATCAACATTTTAAAACATGGGTGGAAGTTTGAAAACATTACTGAACCAAGTATAGATGTTCAAGTTCCCTTATTTGATGGAGCTGATTATGTCGATTGGAGAGAAGCTGTGAAGAATCAATTGAAGTCCAAAGGATCACGTGTGGGATGTTGTAGCAAGCAAGAAGTGGCACTTGAAGAAAAAACCAGAATGTCAAAAGATGATCAGAGATTCAATTCTATTTCTTTGCAAACCATCAAGAAAGCGTTATCAAATGATGTCAAGATAAAGACTGGTTTCTACATTGTTGCCAGAAATCTATGGCTCAAGTTAGAAGAAACTTATCAAGCAAAAGATCAAAGACCAGAAGAAGACAGTAATAAAAAATCCAATGAAGATAGAAGAGAAGATTTGAAAGATGATGAAGAGATAAATGGTACTTCAATATGCAACACTTCTATTAGTGAAAAATCTCATGATGAAGGAGATGACCTCACAGAAAACACTGGATTAGAACTTCATGAACAATCAGATTGCAGTAGTCATGATGATATAGACATATTTAAAGAAAAGTGGGAAAACTTATCAATCCTTAAAAATCAGGCTACAATTACTAAACATGAGGACTTGGAGAAATTGAAGGAAGATTTCCTTACTACAATTGAAGATGCAAAGAAGAAATTAAGTTTTTACCCTAAAAATGTTTTTGATAAGATTGAAAACAAGTTTATGGTCACTCTAAGTGAGTTTGAAACTGTTTTCAAGATCAGTGATTTACTTCAAGGATTGTGAATCAAATCGAAAAGTTCTAAAAGACAAAATAATCATCCAACTGAAACTGAAGAAGAAGTTAAAAGATTAAAATCTAAAGTTTTGGATCTAACAAGAAGATATGAAGGGAAACTAAGAGAAAAAGAACAGGAAAAAGAAGTCTTGAAGTATCAAGTAGTCAATCTATCTGAACAAATTAGAGCTTCTGAAAACACATGTTCTGAACAACACATCCAGCTGTAAATAAAGGATGAAAGCTTTGAGTGGCAAGAAAATCCGAAGAAACAACTCGAGAATCAAGAAGAAGAGATAAAGAGTTTAAAGACCAAAGTAGATGACCTTACTAAAGAAGTTCAAATGTTAAAAGATTGTGACAAGACAAAAATCTACGCTGAAGAACTTGAAGGTACAAGTGAAATAATTTCAAATCTGAAGATTCTAATCGAAGAAGCCAAAATATTTGAAAATATTATGAAAACTCGATTAAGTAGAAAGGAAAGTTTCTGTCAAAAACTCAAGCCTGAAATGGAAGAGGCCAGGAGTGAGGAAGGATCTACATGTCTCACGGGAAGTGAGATAAAGAAAAATTATGATGGCACTCTTAAAAATATGTTCACAAGAAGTGAAGGAAGGAACTCTGCCATCAGAGTGCAATTACAAATGAAATACCAGATCAGAACTCTGCCATCAGAGTGCAATTACAAATGAAATACCAAATCAGAACTCTGCCATCAGAAGGAATTATGGAAGACAAAAGCTAAATCATGAAGTACATAAAAAAGGAAGCTTATCATATCATACTAACACCAGGTATGGTAACATGTCCAATAACTTCTACTACTCTTGTCAAAAATATAGACATAGAGCTGTGGAATGTGATGTCTCTGAGAAGAAAATTCAAGAGAGTTCCTCTGAAAAAACAAATTGTGGGAGATACAAGCTTGTTGGGCATACAACAAAGTTTTGTCACTCCATAAGATGCTTCAAGTGTGAATGCTTTGGGTACAAAGCACAAAATTGCATGAATTTAAAGACACAATACAATCAAAAGGAGGGTGCTCCAAAAATTCAAGGAAAGGATTTGAAAAGAGACAACATCCAAACTCAAGAAGATAATATGCCTCATAACATGTCTTTAAAGATGGAATCCAAGCAAATATTTAAAAATTCAAGAGAGACAAGTCCAAAAAGGAATATAAAGAAAGTTTGGAGACCAAAGACAAGAGGTTTTAAATCTCATGCCAAAACAGGTGACTCTTATGAATAGGAATCTCCAGAAGAAGACAATCACTCTAGAAATACTGATCACACTATTATTGAAGAAATCCAAGTAATGAAGAAGAAGACACTCATTCTATAAACAATGATCACACTATTGTTGAATAAAATCCAAATAATGAAGAGGACTTGGAAATGACACTTTTACTTTGTTATAAATCATTTTCTAGATGTCAAGTCCAAACAAAACTGTCAAAACAAAGTGCATCAGTTTAGGGGGAGACAGCTTATCAATTTGGGAGAAGCACGGTGATAGGGGGATTTCATAAAACACATTATCCAAGATTCTTTCTGAAGAGTCATTACAAGAAGGTAAATAAGTTGTTGATAGGATTTCCAGCACCAAGTCCAAGTTAATTGAAAGAGGTGAAGCAAAAGAAAGGGCAATTGTCTATCAAGGAACAATTGAAATTTGATGTGAAGTTGGTTATCCTTTGTCATTTTTGTCAAAAGGGGAGAAGGTTTAGGTGTTTCCATCAATGCCAAAGGGGGGAATTTTTGGCAAATATGGAAATATAGGTTCGCTATAGTTGTCACTGATGTCAAGCAGAGTTCAGTAATGACAAAGGACTAACCAAGACATGATGGCAAACATAAGGATGTCAAAAGAAGTCATGACATGGAATATATGAGGATGTGGCATGTGTGATGAAGCTTGAAATATACTTGATGATGTTCTAGAGCCATTAGGAAGTCATTATAGAAGTTTTGGAGAAATATGGCAATTTGGAGAAAAACAAGAAAATAACTAAGTATGAAAATCTAGTAAACATTGGTGAAGGTGGCCTTGGAAAAATGTCGGCCATGCATTATAGGGAGATGATAAAAATGAAATGAAAGTAGAATGTTGAAGCTTTTTGATATTTTCACATGAAAATGGTCTCATATTGTTTTAAGAGTGTGCAAGGAGAAAAATATATACTTTCTAAAATAGGGTTTTAAGCAGTTTTACTGCTTTAATATTTGAAAAATTAGTGAAATTGGCTTCAGTAAAATGCCCGCCAATTCTTGAAGGAGAAGTATTAAATTATTCTGAATATACGGGGATCTAGTATGTTTAACAGTGCACCCATCCATGGTCTCATATATCTTAAAGTAGGTTTGAGGAAAAATATATAGACCTACAAAAACTAGGGTTTTTCAGGATAAACTTGGAAGAAATTCTTGAAAATAACTAAGTATTGAAAAATTAGTTCAGGACGCCTCAGAGAGATGCCCACCACATAGTGTAGGTTGATACATATGCCTGCATCATATGACCAGGGTGTATTCTAGTATTTTTTCTACCTGACGATGGTCTAAGTTAGTCAAAATAATCTTTGAGGAATAAATTAGAAGGCTGCCCAAATGAGAAAAAGTCTGTTTTTGATGATAAAATGAAGTCGAAGAGACATTTGTAAATGCCTTCTAGAGATTGTCTTGATGATAATAAAATTATCTGAGGGCTTAGGGTTTTTCTTTGATGAACTGGATACCTAGCCATGTTATTAGTTTTTCTTATGGCGACTTCATGAGGAAAATATCAGCCTGCCAAAAGAGGTAAAACAATGTTGGAAGCAAATTGAACCAAGTCTAGGAAAATGTATAAATTGGCTGTGTGGAAAACTGGAGTCGAGAGCCCACTTACAAATGCCCACTAGATGTTTCTCATGTACAAATAAATTAAGTAAAAAGGCATGGGAATGTTCCTTGTTGAAGTGGCTATCCAGCTAAGAAGTCACTTTTCCTTTGGGTGATCAAGATCTTAGGGCCTTCTCTCCAGCCTTCAAATCTCTTGTCTTACCATCTGTACTGGTTCAAATGTAAAGAAACATATACAATCTATGGTACAAAACTTACCTTTTACCTTTAAGACATGTAATGTTTTAGAAACCTTCCATTAATAGGGCCTCCTTTTAGCTGAGCCCCATCCTGATGTTGCAAATGAATGAATTATCCCCCCTGTATGATGCAATAATGTATGGAACTACCCACATATGATCAAATTTTCCATTCTTGTCTTCTCTATGAGCATCCCACTTCAAAACCAAATCATCAATCTGGAACTTCTCTTCCTTAACTTTCCTGTCAAAAGTATTCTTCATCTTTTCCTGATGTGTTTGTACTTTGTCATAGGATTTATCCCTCATTTCATTTATCTCTATTATTTGATTGATCCTTATTTTGATATGAGTTGGCTCATCCTCGTTCTCTTGCATCAAATTCATGACATGAAAACTGAAGGATGCTGGAAAAACTACTTCAACCCCATAAACAAATTGAAATGGTGACATTCCGATTACTCTTTTTGTGCTAATCCTGTCTTCCCACAAAGCATATTTCAACTTTGTATGCCAAGCTCTTTTGTTTTCTTCCAACAAATTCTTAATTATTCTTACCAAACTCTTGTTGGAAAATTATGCTAGTCCATTTCCCTATGGATAATAAGCAGTAGAATGGTTCAAATTGATGTGATACTTATGACATAAACTTATCATCTTTTTTGATTTGAAGGAAGCTGCATTATCTGTCAAAATTCTCCTGGGACAACCAAACCTGGCCAAGATGTTATTTTCTAGAAATTGCATGATCACATCATTAGTGTCTCTCCTTGTGGGTATAGCTTCAATCCATTTTTCAAAGTAATATTTTGCTATCAGAATCCACTTGTGTTGTCCTAAGGAATTTGGGTTGATTTCCCCAATGAAATCTAACCCCCTCTGCTGAAAGGGTGCCTCAACTGAAATTGGATTAAGAGGGAGCAGAACCAACTTTCTCTTTCCATAAAAAATATGACACTAATGACATTTTGTAATTTTCTTATAAATATCAGAAAACATACAAGTCCAGCATAAACCAGCTGTCAGAGTATTATTAGTTGTTACCTTCTAGGAGTGATGTCCTCCACAATCTCCTTGATGAAATTACTTCTTTGTTTGTTGAGCTTCATTTTCCAATAGAAAATTCAACTACACACCACCAGGATCCTTCCAATACAAATATTGATTCATAATGCAGAACTTTGAAACCTTCAATTTCACAGATTATGGATCTTGTTTTACTCAACACTGCAAGAGCCTACAAGATTTGTAACACATATGTGATATCATGGTACCATTGAGAAAGAAAAAAATCTAGCAATACCCGTAACCTTGCATCAAGCTAGTTTGAATGACTAGACAAGAAGTTTAGTTGTAGAGATTCACAGTTAGAATCTATCATTAATTTGGCAAGTGCCTGTCCCTTCATCAACTTTGTAGGCTTGATTTCAAGATCATACTCCAACAGTACAACAATCCACTTATCTCTTTTACCTTATGGATCTGGTTGAGTGAGGATTCCCTTTACCACATTACTTAGTACATATGCAACAATATGTGAATGGAGAATATATACTCCAAAATCCTTCAAGGATTTCACTAAAGAATAAGCATGTTTTTCCATGATGTCATACTTTAGGTCTCCATCCCTCAACAACTTGCTGAAGAAGAAATGGGTTGCTTAGCATTTTGACTATTCCTCTGCAGTAAGACTTGAACAATAGTATGCTCATATGCATAAGAAGATACCAGGAAATATTTAGTAAAATATGGAATCACCAAAACTAGAGCTTCAATGACGACCTTTTTAATATATTTGAAGGAATTTCTGGCATCTAGTGTCCATTTTATTTTATTTTCTTTATTCAACATATTTGTAATGTTTTTCATAATTTCAGCAAAACTAGGAATGAATCTCCTCAAAAAATTTACCTGTCCAATAAATGTCTGCAACTCTTTCTTTCTCCTTTGCTCTTCAAGTTTAAGAATTGCATCGACTCTTTCTGGATCAATTTTTATTCCATATTTTGAAATAATATGTCCTAGAAGCTTTCCCTCTTTAAATGAAAAATTAGACTTCCTAGGATTGAGTGAGATTCCATACTTTTTGCACTTCAGAAAAACCTTCTCCAAATGCTTATCATGTTCTCTGTTAGACTTAGAAGAAATAGTAATATCATCCATTTAGATCACTACAAATTTATCATTTTCGTCTACAAATGCTATGTCCATTTCCCTTTGAAACATAGCCCCTACATTCATCAAAACAAAGGGCATATTGGCATACATAAAATTACCCCAAGGTTTAGTAAAAGAGGTCTTCTCTTGTTCCTGAGGAAGCACCTTGATTTGGTTATAACCTGAGAATCCATCCATGGTAGAAATCATCTCATCTCCTACTACTTTTTGTAGAATGTGGTCCGTCTTTGGTAAGGGATAGTTGTATTTTAGTGATACTTTGTTAAGATTCCTGAAATCCACACAAAGTATGATTTCACCGTCCTTCTTTCTAACAGGTACTAAGTTAGCTACCCACTTAGAAAATATCAGAGTTACAATACTTTTGGCATTGAATAGTTTCTTGATTTCTTTCTCTATCACTGGAAGCAACATGGGATTTATTCTTCTCAAATTTTTCATGAATGTTTTTTCTCTAGGTTTGATTGGGATAATGTGATGTATGATAGAGGTATAATACTCTTTCAGGTCTTCATAACTCCAGGAAAATACATCTACATATTTTTTTCATTAAATTAATGTACTCCTCCTTTTCTTTTGCATGCATATTTTTTGACAACTTTACGATTCTAGGTGTTTCTTGAGTACATATATTCTGATATCCAACAACATTCTCAATAGGATGAACTTTGGGATCCTTTTCAACATCATTTTGGTCAAACAAGTTTTCTAGGGAAATCAAACCTATTGGAATAAAATTACTCTTTAAATGAATTATGTCTTCCCCCTATCATATTTTTCAATTTTTTGTTTTCAACTTTTTCTTCTTCTATTTGTACATGATCTTGGAATTTTTCTAAATTCCCATTATTTGTATCTATCTGAGTATTTAAAAACTCAAATGACATCTCCAGAAATATTTTTATATGCATATCATCATCAAAAACCTGCCATTACTTGGAGTTATCGGGTATAGAGGGTCTATTTACAACTTGGATTTTATACTTCTTTTGAGAATAAATGGGAGTTTTGAAATTACCAGCAATTGTATCCAAAGAATCCGCTACCTAGTCATCTATTTTGGGGATCACCCTGATCTTATGCTCTGTAAAATAATTACCAAACATGTCCCAAAGTTTATTCCTGGAATCCCTCATTTTGGGATGTTTTGTCTGGTAACTATGATTCACCTAATTCACCACAAGTTTTGAATCCCCAAAAAATTTTATTCTCTTTCCTCCCATATATTTCAAAGAATGTAAACCCAACACCAGAGCTTCATACTCAGCCACATTATTAGTACACTCAAAAGTCAATTTATAAGATAAATCTTTAAATTCTCTGATTGGAGAGATAATCCAAACACTAGCACCAACCCCAGTTTTACTTATGGACCCATCAAAATACATAGTCCATAATCCTTCTTCAGTTTGTTTCTTTTCTGAGGCTTCCTATCTCTTTTTAAATTCCTTATTCTATTTAAACCCAATCTGTAGAGGAACTTCAGGATCAACATGAGTGGAGTCATTGAAAAATATAGAGGATCCTAAATAAGTGTCAACATCATAAATACGATGATTCTTAATATTATATTGACTACTAACCACATAGGCTAACCTCTTCTCTCTATATAGTATTTTATTTACTCCAAACAAAGGTATGGTAGCATATGAAATATTCATTTGCAGTGTTCGTTTCAATTTTGATGCCCAAGATCTTGACAACAGCATGCCAAAATTGGGAGGAATGTTAGCTACCTTAACATCCATAACAATAATTTTAGTTGGAAGTTGTGCAAGGGCTACCACCATATCTTTGATTAATCACATACATCTTGCTTTCCTAGAATCAAAAGAGTATAGGTCTTTGTAAGGCCTAGTAATCTCCAATCCCAGACTTTCTACTACTACCCTTGGCATTAGATTATGAGATGCACCAGAGTCGAACATTGCATTGTGCAAAATCATATCATGGAAATTTAAAGTTATATAAAGGTGGGACTTCCTCATGATCTGTATCTTCAATTTTAGGTGAAGCACAATAGTAGGAGAGTAATCTGTTATTTATAGAATGCCTGACTGATAATCACCTTTATTCTTGACCATTTTAGTGATTTTCTCTCTGTATTCATTGTTCCTCAAAAATTCATTACAGGAGATAGAAATATTAATCTTTGACAGTTCTGATTGCATATTGAAGGATGAAGTTGGTCTCTCCACATCAACTAGCACTGGTTGTTTATTTTCTTTTGACTTTTTCTCTTTATTTTCTAAATTCTTTTGTATAGTAGTATCTTTCTATTTTTATTTTTGTTTTTTTTGTTTTCTGAATTTTGTTGGCTACTAGAAAGATGATTTGGATTGGGCTTTCCTTTATTTATTATTACATCACGACTTCTCAATCTCAATTTTTATTTTTATTTTTATTTTTTTATATTTTTCTGAAAATCATGAATGGCGTTTTGGTACCCTCTTTGATATTGTTTAGAGTCTATCTCTGAAATATGATAGTCATCTTCTTGAGAAAATAAATTATGTTCCTCCTCGGTAAGGTATATTTTAGAATCAATATCATCAAAGTGATGAATCTGGTTATCCATTGGATCTTCTTCTCCCTCCTCATCAACAAAATTTTCTGGGAATGGTGGTCTAATTTGCTAATCTTCAGGGTTTCTTTGATTTCTTTGAGGAGGAGGAGTTCTTCTAAAATTTGGATTTCTTATTTGATTTTTAGGTTTCTCTATATTAGGTGGTCTATTGTCTCGAGCCAACCTGTCCATAAATATCTCCATTGTCTTCATCGTCATTTCAAATTTGACATCACTTGTAGAGGAAGAGGCATAAGTGGATGGTTGATTTTCCTTCTTTCTCCTATCTGCCTCCACTCTATTTTTTCATTTTCCCTGAGGTCATCAAGTTTGCCTCTACTTATAAAGCATCTTTAAACATAGCAGGATAACTTGCATATTTCCTTTCTCTTAATAAAAAGGAAAAATCACTATCAAAGGCATGTGCATAGTGAAGCTTAGTGGCACCTACCAAGGGTTTAATATCACCAGGAATGGAATTGTATACCCTCATGAATCTACTGGAAAAATCATGTACATACTCAAAGTTCCCTTTTTTAATATTATTATATTGAGACAATATATGTAAAGGGTTCTTCTGGGTCTCCCACCTATCTAAAACCAATGTCTGAAAATATTAAACAGTTGGAATAGATCCAGCTTTCAAGTCCTTGAACCACCTTTTGGATTCTCCAGACAAAATATGTGCAAACAACCTCATTTTTGCATCATCATAATCCACTTCCTCTAAGTCAATAAAATCTTCAAATCTGTCCATGTGTTGTCTTGTGTAAAATTACCCTCTCCATCATATAGAGAAATTCTTTGTGAATAGTTCAGAGGGAGATCATGTAAAACAATAGGAAAATACAAAGGTGCAAAACGAGCTTCCACTGGTCTAGGAGTGTTTTGAATAACAGAAGGGATTTGAGCAGCATGAGGAATTTGAGGAGGACTATGAACATGGCTTGTAGGTTGAAGCTAGAAAGTTTGAGGGAGAGAATTATTTCCTTATGATTTTACAGTATTTTGTAAGTTATGCCACAAGGAATATAGCAAGTATGATTCAAATCTATTGGGATTGATTTTTGTTTATTTTAAGTCTGATTCTAATTTTGATTCTAATAAATACTTTCCAACATTTAATCCCAAATCCAAATATTGAAAACTATAGAATTCTTCTTTAAACAAAGACCTTTTAGTATGAGAACTACTAGCCTTTTCTTTTCCACTCCTACGCCTAAACAAACTCTTTGGGTTTTCCACACTGTGTAAAATTTCAGAATCAATATTACCTCGTGTGTGTGCCCTCTTGGAAGCCAGGATGTATTCTAAAATATTCTTTGAAAATCAACGTGGAGTCACCAAGAAAATGTACAACTGTCCTCAACCACATAAATTTCTGTTTTCCCACATAAATCCTTTCTTTAAATATTGAAATCTTTGTCATTACTCACATGGAAGATTTGAAATCTCGTTCTCCAACAACAACGCCAATATGTCATCACTCAAAATGTACCTCTGGTTGTAAAAAGGTAATCTCAAGGTAACCACAAAACCAAGATTTAGGAAAGAAAGATGACTTCTTTATTTCTTGAGAGGGATCCCTCAATGATTGTTTTCATAAGGCTAGATATATGAACCCGAAATAAAATTAAGATTGTTATTGTTGGTTGAAACAAGGAAAGTGCACATTGGGAAATGGAGTCAAAATAATTATTTCAACCAGAGTGTTATTGCATGGATATCTCCAACAAAGGCAAAAACAATCTAATCACAATCAAAATTCTTTGGTCTGGTGAAATAGAAGAAATGAGGAGCATCCCATCAATGTGGGAATCTAACAAGGATGAATCCAATGTTAACTTTAGTTGAATATTTTTTTGTGAATATCTGAAATTAATTGACATAGCATATATGTATGAATTCTGTACTATTAAAAAATCATTTCCGACATGAAAAGAAAACATTGTGGAAGTAAATAACAGGAAATAGATTCACATGAGAAAGGGAAAAATACACTGCAACATACACAACACAGGACTCTTTGCAAAATTCCAGCTTCGACTCTGTGATTTTATTAGAAAGGTAGATCTCAAAATACAATGCTGAATTCTCACAGGTTCCAACCCTTTTTTCATTACAATAACTGGTTCTTATACAAATTGCTCCATGAGATGAAATAACAAACTTCTAAAAATAGGCATAACCGCCCTTACATCTATCACCTACCTTTATTAACTAATAACTATTTTTTGAAAACTAACTAAACCCCTAATTAACTAATTTTCATAACTAATTCTTCAATGATCTTCAAAAATCTTCATCTGTGTAGCTTATACTTATATTTTCCATACTTATCGACCTGTTTCCATTGATAAAGAGATGGTAAGTCTAGGGTGGACATTTGTTTCTTTAGTACTCACAGCTCCACGTGGTCTTTGTAGGAAAATTCTGGTAAATGTGCACACATGGCCCTGAAGGAAAATATCATCTCAAAGTCATATGCTAGCTTTCCCACGACTGTCTTCCTTGATAGTGACTACTGCATATCTAAAAATTTGGTGTGGTTTGACCTACATTCAATTAAATGGTCTTGATACTCTTCTTGCGATAGCATACTACCTTTCTTTTCCCAGAAGAAAGGCAGTCCCTTTTTAAACAATGGATCAAGCATATCCATGAACAACTTCACCTGATGTGCCATTATTCCAATCTTTGCCTCAACAGTGTCCAAGTGTTGTTGTTTATTCACAATTTTTCTTTCCCAAGTTATAATATAAATTTTGTCTTTAATATTAGCTTCCTTTAACTCATCTTCTGTTAATCCATTCAGAAAATCAATAGCAATTTTAGCATAATCTATGGGATTTTTATTCAATGTTTCCTTCACAGCTTTCACACTTTGCTTGGATGATTGAATCACAATGTCCTTGTCCAAAATTTAGTCCAGGTAGGGCCTCAATTTAGTTTCTTCTGATTTAAGTGCATCCCAAATGATGTGCTTTGCACCTTGAACAAGCAACTATTAGTTTTTCAACATTTAAGCTAGCATTATAACAAGATCTTTTCACTGAGAGAATAACAAGCACAACAATCACATAAGCACATCACAAGAGACAAGAGA
>LPNX010603781.1:133482-392157 GCA_001517045.1 Pseudotsuga menziesii | reverse complement strand
TATATATATATATATATATATATATATATCACAACATTGGTCATATACTTACACTTTTTTCCCTCTTGCTCTCAATGTTTCCCTCGCATAATGGAGCACCCTTGACAGAAATTGTGATGACTTCTCTTCTGGTTGGTTCTATACATCTTCAGCCATTTTTGCAGGTTTTTTCACTCCAGCCAGTCAAACCAACAAATGAAACTACTCCACACTTTCAAATGACTCTCTATGATTGTAACAACATGCATTAGACTTTTCTCCCAACTACCTTCAACTCTCTCCTATCAGATGGAGAACTCCAAGAAGGCTCTATCATCAAGCTCTCCAAGTGCACTTGCACCATCATTCATAATAACACATACATTTTTCTTGCCATTATTTCAATCCCTCTTATTATCTAGCTTAGGCTGTGAATTTGTACCCACCACACCTCATCACAAATTAAACGCCTTTACTAATTCTTTCCATTTTTTCTCCTATAAGACGATTACAGTACTCGGTCTTGACTTGGTCCACCGAAGAATTGACCTTATTGGGAGCCCTCTTTCTTTTGTACTACCAACTATATTTGGACTTCCAATTGGTTTATCAACTAGCCAACCCATTTGCCTCACATAAGAAAGTGATGTTCACTCATCCCAAACATTAACTACACCAATATCCATGCCAAATATTGTAATTCGATTCAAAGCACTCAATCCCAACTACAAAAAATGGTCCATCCAAGGCCATGTACTTGCAAAGACAACCATCCATGAATACACCAACCAATGAGGCCCAAGGAAACACTTTGGCTTTGACCTTCTTGACTATTCTGGAGCATAGATCCATGTCTCTACCTTTAACAACTTTGTTGACTCCTTTTATGCCCTCGTTGAAATAGGGACAATGTACACTCTCTCCAATGGCACAATCAAGACAAGCAACCCTTCATATAACCATTTGAACAACCATCTTGAGATTATCCTTTTGTCTGCGTCAACCATCCACCCTTGTCTCGATGAATTTCCCTCCATTCCTTTACATTCCTTCCACTTTAAAACAATCAATTACCTTCAAAATTTACCTTCAAATTCCATGGTTGACCTTATTGGCATGTTCAACTCTGCCTCCCAATCATGTATGATTCGAAAAAAAAATGGTTCTTAGACAAGTAGACGAACCGTTTTCCTTAGAGACACATCATGTTTTAGCATCAATGTCATGCTTTGGGGTCATCATTGCCACAATAAGGGTTCTCATCTTTCTTCCTTATACTCCTCTGATCCACCACCTGTCCTTGCAGTCAAGGGTGGTCGTGTTACTGATTACAATGGTAAAATAGCTGGAAATGTTCCCAGTAGTACCTTGCTTATAAATCTAGATATTGAGGCAACCCATCTCCTTCAAAAATGGTTCACTGATTATGGATTTCACGTTGCATCGCCATCCTTGAGTCATAAGTACATAGGCTCTATGTCTCAAGCACACCCAACTAAAACAATCTTCGACTTGCAAAGCATGCAAACCTATGATAAGGCCCTATGGTTCTATGTATGTGCTTCCATCGTTGACATTAAAATGGATGACTTCCACATCCTTGCATTCCCTCTCTTTGTTGATGGCATTCAATGCATGAAAAAAATTAAACATAGAGCTTACAACACTTGGAATTGCAGCAAATGTGATGGTGAATTCACAAAATGTGACTACAGGATCATTTTAAATCTTTCCTTGCAAGACCACACTGGCTAGATCAACGAGGCCACAAATTCTTATGATGCATCCAACCAATTACTTGGTGTCTCTACAAAATATTTATGCCTTCTCACCGTTGAACCCTCAACCATAAAAATATCTCTCTACAATTAACTTCGTGATAATACCTTTTCACCTTGTCCATGAAGACAGATACTTTCAACTCCATCACAAGATTGAAGAAAACCATTGTCAATTCTGAAGCTATTCCTTATGCCACTGCATCATCCAAGCTCTTGGAAGAAATACACGCACCCATTACTCAAATCCATCGTATTTCACGCCGTGTCTAACCTCCCCTTCATACACTCCACCCTCGTTTTATTATAGCCACCCCTTTAAGTCACCCTCCCACATCTAAATCTTCCCTCACTCCTTTGTTCTACCTCCATATATTTGAGACATCATACCCCACAATAGACCATCATATGTCCCCAAATGCATTCCACCTCATCTCCACCCAATTATGTTTCTTCCACTTCACCACGATCGTTATATCCTCCCCCCCCTTCCTTCATTGCTTGTATATAGACTTTTACCGCAATTTCCTGTCATTTTACAAATATCTACAATGTATTTAGCTACTATTAATTTTGTGCTCACGTGACTATATGTGTTATCCTATACATTATGTGGTTTTTTTAAGCGCGACTTACATTGGTTCACATACACTATATTTATCTATATGTGTCCATCCAACATTTCACGTTTTCTTACATGTATACAATGTTTAATATTTCATCTATGTGGTTTTTGTTATTCTACTATTCTACTCCTTGGTTACTTTTCACATACATATATGCTCCACGTACATCCACAAATGCTTTATACCTTCTTTCATGCAACACTTTTGTAATGCCTTTATTTCTATATGCACACATAAATTTTTATTTGTAGTTTGCATTTCTTGCTTTTAATATACATGCCTCAAATTTTTCTTACAAGCACACATTTATAACAATTGACAATCCCATCAATGTCTCCTCCAGGTTCAAGGAAAACTCCTTCTCTTCAACAACCTATGTCGCCCGATAGTGCACACGAACAAAGAAATGCACGTAGAAGGCTTCTTTATAACCAAACAAAGGATCACCAAAATGTGCAGAGACGTCTTCTTTATCAATCTAGACACATAAACATCAATGCTTCAGTAAACCCTAGCCCAATGCACACATCCACGACACCCCCCTGTCCAACCACCCCCTTACCAGATGATCACTTTTGCTTTCTTAACCAACTTGCTCACCTCCTCCCACTGCATGTTTACTCAATATGCAAGGAATCATATCCAAACATGAAAACAAATTTTTCCGATGGCATCTATACATGCTCTCGATGTACTAAAGAGAGACATGGACATCACTTCTCCATACATAACAACATGGATCCTGGAAACCAACCATGTGAACTTGCACACCTGACTCAAATAGAAGAAATGCTAATTACCCGTGTCAAACCAATACTTCAAGTTACACATGCACATGGTGGCCAATACAAATACTCTGACCATACTATTAGTTTCCCACAAGACATCTCCAGACTAGCCACCTCTCTTCCACGTCTCTTGTAATACTTGGACATTCTTGTTGTTCACAAATTCAATGCTGCAAACAAGCCTTATGAATTCATTGTTAGTCGTTTAAATATCCTAGCTGCATTGGAATTTAAAATTTTCAACGACCCATATTACAAGGATGTCCACCTTGACCTCCAAGAATTACATGCTTTCCACTTGAACCCACATATGTGTCCTCCCTTCTTTGCAATGCCACAACCCCTGGTCCAGACCTCCAACTGCCCTCACCCACTACTGATGATGCAACACCTTCAATGCCAATTCTAACAAACACCCAAACCTCCTCCTTTGTTTTTTCACTCCCATATTCTTGCACTAAGACTAAATAAATTAGGCACTTTGCATCTACAATCCCTATCACCCCTACAACTTCAATTGATTGCCCCCCCATTATCCTTTCTCCAATAAATGAATACAATACAAATGGCCTCCTCTCAATGGAATTCCCAACGTTATTCCCCACAAGGGTTGCCATCCTAAAACAACACTGTCTTTACAAAATTAGCATGCAATAATATGCTTTGCACCTTATCGGATTCCATGATAATAGGTTTGGCCAACACCCTCGCTTCCGCTACTACTTTTACAACCTTATGATGCACCATCGTAGCCAAGCCACCATAGCTATATTTGTTAAACATAACCTAGAAGACACCCTCCCCGTAATCGTCTCAGCTCTACACACACAACTCAACCAAATGTCAAATTCTCATATTGCTTGTCATGCCATGTGTTTTAGATCTTCTCTTCATGGCACTCGCTCATTTTGGAACAAAAAATGAGGTGAACTGTATGATATGATCACCCAACTTGGTAGCTCAAGATTTTTTTTACCCTCAATGCAGCTGACACCAAATGGCACAACCTTCACATGCCCATGCCTTCCCATCCCACCACTTCATTTCCTTCGCAAATCCAATGGAGAATTCATAACATTATAACCAATCCACATACTACGTCTCTATATATGCACCATAGATTCACCATGTTCCCTGAAGAGGTCCTACTAAACACATTCCAAACAAAATATTACTGGTGTAGGTTTGTTCCTCTCACTCGTTGCATTTTTTTCCCCTTGTACTACTTGACATTTCGAGTGTTTCCCACACTTTATGTTTTTTTCCTTCCCTTCTTTCTATAGGCATGAATGGAAAAACAAAGTTTATGCTCATATATACAGATTCCTTTGGTTGGAGGACACACCCAATATGGATAGGCTTGATTGGAATGATTCCCTCATTGTGGATACTGCAAAAAAATAATTTGGTAGCTTCTTAACCGCATGGAACCCCCATCCCATGCACCTTCGTTTCCCCGCATTCCATTGAGCATCTAACCAAGACCCTTGCACACTTGTGTCATCCTCCATACGTGAAGGAAACCAAAATGAGGACTATGAAACCATTTTCAATTATGTGCAATGACACACAAAATGCAATGAATCATCTTGTCTTCGCAAAAAAGGCACAACCCTCATTTGTCGCTATGGTTTCCCCTTTGAACTGCATGAAAAATATTCTATGTTCATTGACAATTTTTGGCAAAAAAAATGTATCCCGGTTATAAATGATGAACTTTTAAATATACACAACCCTCTTATGATATCAGTATGGCGAGCTAACAATGACTGTCAACCTATTCTCTCCTGTCATGCTGTCCTCACATACATTTCAAGGTATGCTTCAAAAGCAGAGAACAAGTCTGAGAGCTACCATAACATTCTAACACGTATTGCACATGCCACAAACCAGAAGAGGGAATCTTATTACTTATCCAAAAACTATTATCAGAAACTGTGGCTAATCGAGACATCAGTGCATAAGAGACCTGCCATATGATACAAAAAATTCCCCCGACTCTTTGCAATTGTACATTTGTTTCCTTGAACATTTCCCAGATTGTTTTCAAACGTGTCTCACCATACCTCACCAACTAGCTTCATTTCTGCATACATGCAAAGACAACCTTTACTTGAACAACTACCCCTTCTCGAAGCTTCATGTTCTTATTCCTTCTCTGCTCCTACACACCAATATCAATGGAAGCCCAGCAAACCGGCCAATATCATGCGTCTCCTTACTCACTTCCTTGAAATACCTCCTTGTACTTCTCCTCTTTATGTCAATTTATGTTGGAGCAAACTCTTCCTATACAAACCTTTTCGTGAATTGCCAAATGACATTAGCTCCTCACACTTGGAAATTTTCTATGCATGGGAATTCTTTCGCGGGAGCTACAATTCCTGACATGTTGAAGGACACCCTTCATCCCCTCTAGATATTTCCGTTGAGACTCCTCCCTCTCATGAAGTTCATCATCCCTCCTCTATGGACATGTTCGAATGGAAACCCCTCTCTCAACTCAACCTTGGAAACAACCTATAAATTGATGATCTTGACATGCTTGGTCATTGCGACTTTGACAACAAACACAATTGGGGCCACACACATATACCTTTACACTTGCAAGACTCAACCATCTCATTCCTTGACTTGAACCACTCATCAAACCAAGCACATCTACAATCTTTTTCAACTTCTACTTCTCCTAATTGCTTTTCTCCAACACAACACACAATAATTAAAATTTTTATGTTCCACTACACACAACACACTACCACAAAACCACTACACATGATCATCCAAGGAATTGCAAGCACATACAAATCTTACTTAATTAGGTGCTTGCAAGCTACATTAGGTTCATCATCTACAGATAACTCATCCCCCCTTCTCCTGCTTGCTCCAACCGGTGTTGCGACATTTAACATAAATTCCCTTACAATACATTATGGCCTTCACATACGAATAATTACTATGCTTCTTCTTGAGGACCAAGCCCTTGGAAACCTCCAAGAACGACTCCTCCATATACGTTATGTACTAATTGATGAGATGAGATTCATTGGTCCAAAGCTCTTATCCAACTTTGATTCTCATCTTCGTGAAGTGTTCCCTTCCCATCGAACTTGCCCTTTTGGAGGCTGCTATATCATCCTCGTAGGTACCTTGGTCAACTTCCCCCCTATCAAAGATATCCCCATGTATGTAGGAGCATCGCGTGGAAACACACTTTGGCGTACCTTTGACACATTCATAACCCTCTCAATGGTTTTTCATAAACAAGGAGACGACCCTTCTTAGATTCAATTCTGATATATTCTCCTCAATCTTATGAATGCAACACCAACTATTGCTAATTGGACCCTTTTGATGTCAAGGACATCCTCTTCCCTCTCTCAATCCAAGAACCACGGATTTGAACAATCCACCCATTTTTTCAACTAACAATTATGTTTCCTTCCACAACAAACAAATGCTTAAACAACTAAATGTCCCCATTGCATTATGTTCAACAGAAGTTAGGAAACAAATACTACTGCTTACACCAGAAGATGATCAACTAGATATGGTCATACTCCTTGCCGTTGGTCAACAATTTATGCTTACAACAAACCTTTCGGTCGAGGCAGGTCTTGTTAATGGTGCTCTTAGTAAATTTGTTTCAATCTTGTATAACACCACCACTTCTCCACCTATGCTTCCTTTTTTTTTATTGTTGACTTTATCAACTACAAAGGACCACCATGGGATTCTTCTAACCCTAACTACATCTCGATCATCCCTTTAACAAGAGGTTCTCGCAGACAACTTCCCCTTTGCATCGCCTAGGGTTTAACAATCCACAAAGCACAAGGAATGACCTTACAGAAGGCAACAATCAACATAGGAAACATCGATCAACAAGGGATAACCTTTACTGCAGTTTCAAGAGTTAGAAAACTCACTGACCTACGCATAATTCCATATTTTTTGTTTGCTCGATATGCACGTATGAAGGATAGCCCTTCTGTCCAACGAAGAAAACAAGAGGAAACTTTAATTGCCTCTAGATCAACTTCACCTTACATCGTTTAACATAGTTGCTCGCATATGCTTACACCCATGCATTGCTTCCCAAACCTCTTCTCATTTACACACAAAAGAATAAAAAAACAACACCATAAAAAGAAATTACTATCACTTTAAACTTTCTATAAAAAAAACCTAGTCTTCTGCCCTCCCCCCCAAAAACAAAACACTCCTGTACTCATGAATATCTTTCAGGTTATTTCCTTCCAACATATTAACTTCATTTTGTTTCACCTACTTGATTCTACCATAACATTTCACTTACAACATTTTGTTGACTCTGCAATATAACACACAAAGAAACAATAAAATATGTCCATTACACAAGGTTTCCACTTTTTTTTTCTTTCATCTATGATGTGAATATGTTAATGCTTTTTCTACTTGCTACCATGAAAAAAAACTTCAGTTAGTATATCAATTCCATTACAAAAAAATGTCTTTGTTTAATCTATATTATTTGAACATGTTAAGCTTTTAATGCTTTTGTTTTCTCACGTCCTAGCTCTTCGACAACAAACATGGATATTTAATACCTCAACATCCTTGCCGACTTCTGCCAACAGATCAAGGAACAACAAGAATCACTTCAACAAACAGAATCATGCTTCCAATCGACTTCAAACATACCATTGAATCAGATCCACCCCACTGTTAAGCTTCTCTCAAAATTAAGAGCCTTCCATCAACACATTATCCATATGCATGAAAGGGACACTATGTGCAAGATGCACAAAGACTTGCTATCCCTCCACCCTCATCTTGCTCAATACATAAACATTACATGGTGTTGTAATTGCCATAAGCCCCCTTGCATTTATGACTAAAGCCTCATACTTGCTTGCAGTTTCCTTTTTCTTCTCCTTACAACCCAAAAACCCTTCTTTTTTAATTCCCACACATTCTTTTTTTGCCATTTGTACCCTTCACTTGTATCTACTACCTTATACATAACATGTGCTTTAATTCAATCAATTTATTAGCCTTTTTCACACATGAAATGCACAAACATTGTACATATTACATGCTTCCACTACTACCACAGTACATGTACATTTATTATACTTCCCTTTCTATTTGCATGTAATGCACCTCTCTAAAGGAGATACTATATCAAACAAACAATTCTTTTACAAATACAATGCAACACACTCTATGTACATATAAAGAGTTCACAATATACTCAATTCTAAAGTTCTATTGTACATTTAATCCATGTGTATATTTAGGTTGTACTTCTTATCTTTGTACATGTCTTTTTTTTCCCATGATGTCCCTATAATTGGTTTCAAAGGAAATATGTTGTCCATTTTTTTACTTCTACTACAATTATACTGTTTGTACATTCAATTGGTTTCAAATATTCACCATACTCAATTCGTTTCAAATACTCTTCATAAGAGAGTATATGGTCTGTAAGTAAATAGTTGTTGCAACAGCTTGTTAGCCGTTGTTTTTGCATTTACTACTACAGTTGCTTCATCTGTACTTGTCATCTCCTATTGCCGCCAATGAAAATTTATTTTTTGGCATGCAAAGAATCCAACTCTAAACTAAAAGGTATTGTACTACCTACTATTACTTTCCATGCTATTTGTCCATTCTATACATGAGGAAACAAAAATACTATTTCTACCCTTTTACATTACATTTATCGCAGCTCAAATTCAACATCGTAGAACAATAAAAAAAATGTTGCGCTTAACATCTATGCATCCCTTTCCAACCATTCATGAAGGTCTACATATAGGTACACAGTTTTTCCCCATTCCTTTTGCCTCTTGTTATAGGATTCTATTTCCTTTTTTGTTTCCTTTACTATGCAAATTAGTTTCTTCTCTAGAATATATATCAAACTTTAAAACTTTATTTCCTATCTTCAGGTTTCCATTGCCTTTTTTTAGTGATGTGGGTGCATGTTGCAATGCCTTCAACCGCAAGGCTTTCATGGTAAGATACACTCATTGATTTTGGAAAACATTTCTTGTAAATCACCCTTTCTTATTATAATTACATATGAGATACATCTCCCTTTTCATTATATGTACATATGCTCATAAAATTCAATACATGTTAACTTCATGTTTTCTTTGTGGAATTATCTTGGACTGATGGTTGTCCTGGTTTTTATCTTCATCCACTCAGGTGGAGTACACCTTTTTTCCAAATGCTTTCATGATGCCATTCAAAGAATTGTAGAGTAATGCAAAGAAATGTATTTTGAAGGTCATGTATACAATTTGAGGAATTTTTCTTACAACAATCTCAATGGGTCAGTCCCAAACATTCATGCCAAGACCTTCAAGTAAGAACAACTCTTCCAAATAAGTCATGTTTAATGTATTGTGTATTGTGGATCATTATGTCCTGAACTGAAATAGGTCAAATGACATAAATTCCAAACATAAATAATGATTGTTGAGCATTTGTGTTTCGATTAGTGTTAGAGGAAACCCTCTGCTATGTGGGTCACGTGTTGCACATCTTTACCCTGGAGAAGCTCCAACATCCATGTCTTTCACTGCTAATACATCAGAATGTAAGTTTTTCTCTCTATTCATATACAATCATGCCATGCTCAATTTTTTTTTTTAAGTAGAGTAACATGATAGAATAAGTGTACATTGATATTTGTTTTGCAGTTCCTATGGCGCCCTCTAGAGTTTCTAAAAAACATAATGTACCTTTCGTTTTTTTCCCAAGTCTTGTTCTGTTAATGTGTACAATTGCCTTCGTAAATGGAAAAATCATTTGGTGAAGACAGATACACAATCAACCATTTTTTTTTAATGTCAATGGTATGTATGCAATCTCCCTGGATGATCAATTTACTAATCTTGTTCTCGGTGTTATACGCTTTTGTTTATCAACTATTTTTGTTTACTGTGTAAAATCTCATCAATTTTGTTATTTCGTTTGAGTTATATGATATCTTACAGAGAAACATGATCCAAAATTTTCTTCGGACATTTAAAGAGATCCCATTTCAAAGAGATTTAGGTTTCCCCTATCAATTTTAGTAGCAAGAATATTCTAGGTTCAGAAGGTTTTAGGAATGTTCAATGTTATGTATGCTATCTCCTTGGATAGTCAATTTACTAATCTTGTTATCAGTGTTACACAATTATTTTTATCAACTATTTTAGTATTCTATGTGAAATCTGAGTAGTTTTCTTATTTCGTTTACAGGTTATATGATGCATTACTTGCAGAGCAACGTGATCCAAAATATTGCATTTCAAAGAGCTTCAGGTTACCACTGACAATTTTAGTAGCAAGAATATTCTAGGTTCATGAGGTTTTGGGAATGTTTACAAGGGATGCCTACAAGATGGCACTCTTCTAGCTGTAAAGAGATTGAAAGATGTTAATTCCATAGGGGGAGAAGTCTAATTTCATACAAAAGTGGAGATGATCCGCTTTCTCATGCATAGACATTTGTTGAGATTATGTGGATTTTGCATGACATCCACATAAAGACTATTGGTTTATCCATACATGCTGAACGGAAGAGTTGCATCTCCTCATAGGGGTAATTACTTATTTTTCCCTTGGTGCATGTTTCTGCAAATATTAGGGTAGAGCAAGTAAAATACAAGTTGTCTATTATCTAAACTATATAGCTTTTGCATATAAGTTTGTCTGAATTGGTTTGTATTATAGACAAGACATTATTGGGTCTTAAGTAAACTTGTAGATACCATTCATGTAAAGCCTACATTGGATTGGACGTTTCCTACTTTACAAATGATATAACCTTTGCATATAAGTTTGTTTTATTTTGACCTGTATTACATGAAGGACATAATTCAGTCTCAAGTAAAACAACGTAATTGAATATTATAAACTTGCAGATACCATTCATGGAAATCCTGCATTAGATTGGGATGCAAGGAAGAGGAAAATAACTTTGTGGAGACAAGATTAGCTAGCACTTTTGGATATCTAGAACCCAAATATGTAGGTAATTAAGCAACTTTTCCTTTTACCCCAGAATATTTATCTCTGAAATTGTGTACATTCTTAGTTGAGTATTTAGAGAGACTAGAATGAAACATATATGATGATGTCGCATGGATTACATTCAGAACATTCTTACAATGTATTTAGAACATCAAATAGAAATGAGTTCCTTTCAAGTTAGTGTATATGGAATCTCTTGGACTATGTTCTGTTGTATTTTGTCAAACTAATAACTATATGTTTATCATGGTGTTGCAGCTGCAACTGTTCTCCCCAAATTTCTTAAAATTTGGGCCCCTCCTCATGATTTAGCGTTGCTTTTATCGTTGGATCCTTTGAACCTTTTGGTCATGCTTTAATGTTGGATTATTTTAAAGGATTGACTCTCGGCCTATTTTCAGAGGTTGCGTGTGTTTGAAATTGTTTGGGTCGCCGATTGTGAGTTTGGTTTTGCTGATGGATCTTTTAAAGGCCGTTGTTTCAGAGGTGAAATGTATTTTGACCACTGTTGATTTTTAAAACTGTACGAACAATCAATTTTCTATTAATCGGGCATCATACTATGTTAAATCGGCGGCTGTTGTCCATTTCCCTTTCACCATTGCGGCTCCCAAAGCAATTAAGCACCCGATGTGTAAAGCGCTCCGCTCGTCGATGTGTGTCGGCCCTCTAGTTTCATGTTTATAACCTTTTCTCTTCCATCGTTGCAGCTCCCACATCAATTAGCCACCCGAAGTGAAAAGCACTCCGCCACCGATGCAAGTCGCTTGTCCGTAGTCTTTTCTTTTCCCGTTGTTGCGGCTATGTGGAGCAATTGGCTTCCAATGTCAATATCCTTCCGACTTCCGATTGGGATTTTTCCCACCCACAGCTCAGGTCTTAGCTTTTCCGTTTCCCGGCGTTGATGTTTTCTCCCGATCCCGTAGGTGGACGAGACAGTGGCGCACCAGGCCATTTCTTGTGGATTAGCCATTAGTTAGTTTAATTTGACGTTTGTTTAGAATGCAATCACGGTCAATTATGCACATTGATTAACTACAGGAAGATCCAAAAGACTGTTCATATTTCCGTGGCGCGAAGGTACAGATAGGAGGCAGGATTGCAGGGGGCACGGGCAAAGTAAAGGACAAAATTGAAAGCAACAAAGGAATAGCTTTGAAAGGGCCGGCAGTTACTTAGTCAATCATGAGCATGCGTAGAAAATATGAAAAAGAGGGATATGAAACGTTCGAAGAACCGAAAAGTCACAAGTTTGGGGGGAGCCCAAGTGGTCGACTGTTTTGTTTAAATATTTGAAAGTGAGAAGTTACAGGGAATTTTTCCCTGGAAAAACTTGTAAACCATTTGCTTGTAAGAGGAACTATTTCGTTTTACAATCAGAAACTGCAACTTTTGCCTGTTGGAGAAAGTGTAATGTGGAATGTATCAATGTGATTAAAATGAGCAATGTTGAAGGGGAACTATTTCATTTTCAGCTGTGTTTCATTAAATATGAGCGTGTTTTAACTTCCTGAACCTATGTTCTTGTTTGAATGTTCTTCAGTATATTTTGTGATGTTTTCCACTGTGAGTAATGAATGTTGTTCATAAACAATTGGCTATCTGGTTGTTCAAATATCTGTAATTGTTCATGTGTCTTGAAAGAAGTATCAGCTATCTGTAACTTTTCATAATGCATGTACAAAATATATTACTCACCAATGACCGATAATCCTGCTCCCTAGGGATAGGTTAGGTAGTTAGTTTTAATTTCTTGTTGTATGTGATTTAGATGCTTGTGAGTGCTAAGACGAGAGGTAAGAACCTGCGCATCACGTTGTGACTGCTCCCTGCATACTTATCACCTTGCATTTAGTTAGGCATGTGCATCTCATACATTAAGTCAAAAACACAAAAATACACGGTGGACAGGGCCGTAACCAGTAAAATCCTTTGTTTTTGTCACTTGACCTACGGTAGTCAGACCGCAAACCGGACGGATTCCCTACACCAAAAAGTCACGAGCTAGTTGGGAATGTTGACTGGGGAGAATCCCTTACTATTGTTGCCTGCGAATTTCCAGGCCTCAACAGTTCTGGTGCTAGAAGGAGGGCCGCCAGTGCATGGCTGGCCGAGGAAACCCGTTTTCCCGAGATTATTCCACCGGTAATAGTTCTGAAAGCAATGGACTTCATAATCCAATTCCGGAAGAAAGGAATAGAGAACATCTATATTCTGTTGGCAACAAATTTGTTAATGACCTGAGAAGACACACCAGGGCATATGTAAAGAATATTGGAGGATTGCCAATTATCCCTGAATTGCCCAGAAGAGAATATAAAAAGAAAGATCGTCCTATAGTAGAAGACTCGGTGCTGGTTGGAGACTGGGAAGAACTTGTAGAAACAGCCTTACAGGAAGTTGTACTACCTTTGAATCAAGAAGTTCTAGATACTCCTCACAGTTCTCCTACTCACACTCCTATTGGATCACCTCCTCACTCTCCACCCAGACTCATGGCAGGTGTAAATGCCAATTCACCACCTTACCCACCAAATCCACCACCTGCTTGGAGAGCCAGATCACCTCTAAACCTGACACCTCCATTACATGATCTACCTCAAGCCTTTGACAAGATGTTGCCCAAGTTCGATCCAAGTGAGAGGATATTAGTATATGACCACCTACAAAGTTTTTACTTGGCAATTGAAGGATTAAGGGCCGGGGAGTATGAAGACGTAGTCTGCAGACTGTTCCCGCATACCCTTAAAGGAGCTGCAGCATCATGGTACTTCGGGTTGCTTGCAAACTCTATCCCTAATTGGGATACCTTTGAAAGGATATTTAGGAGTAAATATGCAACTCAGAAGACTCATGCAGCTTTGATGAAAGGACTATGTGCCTTGAAGAAACAAAGAAAGGAAAAGGTGCACAGTTTCACACAAAGGTTTGCAACATATCTCAAGAATTTTTATGAAGCAGATAAACCTTCGGACAAGGTTCTGATTGAATATTATACTTCAGCTTTAGGCCCTGAGTTAGCCATGTTTGCCAAAATAAGGGCCAAGCCTACTTTGGAGGAAACCTATGCAAAGGCAGAAGTAGTGGAGGCTGAAAGAGAAAGCATTGAAGATTATCCAAAACAGTCAGGAGAGAAAGGTGCGGGAAGGAAAACCTTATTGTTTAATAAGCCTAAGGAAGAGAAATCACCAGATTATGAAAGTATGGCCAAAATGATGCAGAAGCTTTCTAATAAAATCATAGACTTGGAGAAAGAAAAGGAAGCACAAAAGTTCTATAAGCCCTATTATAAGAAAAGAGAGGATAACAATCAGTCTCAACCTCCTCCACACAATTCTGCATCTATGAATTTAATAGAGGTAGGCATGGACAATTTTTGCACTTTTCACCAACAACCACACTCTGAAAAGAATTGTCCTCAATGGATAAACTCGGTGACATTGGTCATGAATCAACTGTTGGATTCTAGATTAACATAAGAGGGAGATGAAGAAAGAAAAGAGAATACTACTTCAACAAAAGAACAAGAAGAGGAAACCATGGTTTTGTGGGATTCCGTTTCGTTATTTGATGCTGAAGAGGAAAAGAATCAGGGGTACAAGGACGTCATGGAAACCAACGTAGCAACAAGAAGCCAAGGGTCGGTTAAAGAAGACAGTCTCATACTCCCAAAGATTAAGAGGCTTCAGTGAAGTGTTAAGAAATTTCAAAATAAATCCTTAGCTGATAAAATTCCAGAATTCACGATTACCAGCCAAGATCCTAAGCAGAATAATATGTTGGCCAAGCCAAATGAAGAAAAGATGAATGCTGATAAACCTCATCCCATTGAACAACAAATGGATTATGACATCGTGGAGGATTTAAAGAAGGTAAAAGCGAATGTTTCACTATTCAAAATGTGTAAAGTGCCGCAACAAAAAGAAAGACTATTGAAAGCACTTGAAGCATCGGATGAGAGGCTGCCCATTGACAATCGGCCTGCGGAAGAAGAAGAAATCAGAGAAACCAGAATTGGAGGTAAGTCTAAAAGCAAACATCCACCTTTCCTCCTCACGTTTGAAATTTTTAATCACAACGTACATAATTTCCTGGTAGACTCAGGGGTGTCGGTCAATGTCATGCCAATATCAGTCTGTAAAAGGATAAATGGGAAGCCTAAGCCATCCACTTGGAGAGTTGTCCAGTTGGATAGGATGGATGTAAAGGTAATGGGTGAGATGGAGGATGTCCTGATCTGCCTGTCATCAAATGATAAAGTGTGCCAAGTCATTAATATCATGGTGGCAGATATACCAGATGCTTACGGTCTTGTCTTGAGCAGAGATTGGTCAGCGAAACTGAATGGATATTTTGCCTTTGATTGGTCACATCTATGGTTGCCGTATAAAGGAAGTCCGAACCAAATTAAGATTTTGAGGGAGCCTCACATGAAATACAACGTTACTCGACTTGAGGAAAAGAATGAACCAGTGCCAATTCTGTGTTGGGAAATTATTTTATTGAGTTGGAACCAGGAACTTACCAAGCAGAAGAAGCCAGCAACATGTCAGACACCCAGCTTGATCTCCTTCAATTCTCGCAGGCTGATGAAATCGACTGTAAAATAGTAGACTTAGAAGTAGGAATAGATTCGCATTCAGTAGTTAGTGATTTTTGGAATTTGTTTTTTGATGGCTCTAAGACGTTATAAGGGTTAGGAGCTGGCTGTGTCCTGATCGACCCCCAGAAGAATAAACATTTTCTTTCATGTAGATTAGAGTTTGAATGTACGAATAATATAGCTGAGTATGAAGCGCTGGTGCAGGGCTTAAGGAAAGCGATTGAATTAAAGGTAAGTAATCTAAAAGTTTTTGGAGACTCTGAAATTATTATGTAACAAATCCAGAATCAAATACATTGTGTTTCCACTCACTTGAAGGCTTACCAAAATGAGGTATGGGACCTACTTAAATGTTTTAATGCATTCAATATTATCTCAATTCCAAGACTTAAAAATGCAGCAGTTGACCTGTTGGCCACATCAGCCACTAGGCTGGTACCTACTAATAATCGATGCTCTGTTGAATTGCTTTTCAGGCCCTCAGTACCTGATATGATTACCAACCTATGAGTGTTCGATGATGACCACCAAATTATAGAATGTTTAACAAATGATGAGGTATTTAAAGGAGCAATTATAGATGATGAAGAACATCAGGCCGAGCTGAAGTATGATAATTTCATCCCTAAAGGAGTCAGAACTTTAGAAGGAATGTTCGATTTAAATGAGAAGTTCAAAAGACCAGCCAACATGAAGACTCACAGCTCATCTCTACAGTTCGAGCTGATAAATTTAGGGACTGAGACGAATCCTAAATTTGTGAATCTTGGCAAATGTTGTTCACCAATAGAAAGAGATAAGTTCATCAGTCTGTTTAAACAATATAAAGATGTTTTCGCCTGGACATACGAAGATTTGAAAACATACGACACCGGCATCATCAAGCATGTTGTCCCCATCAAAGCCGGCGTCAAGCTGTATCAGCAACCTTTAAGAAAAATGCATCCAAAATTGGAACCGCTGATTCAGAGTGAAGTGAAGAAATTATTGGATGCTAGAAGCATTTTTAAGGTCAGACACTCTAAGTGGGTATCAAATCTGGTACCAGTGAGAAAAAAATCTAGAGAAATCAGACTATGCGTGGATTTCAGAAATTTAAACCGCGCTTCAGATAAAGATAACTATCCTGTGCCACACATGGAGCAATTGCTACAAATGGTCTCAGGTTCTGAACTGTTTTCATTATTAGATGGTTTCTCTGGCTACAATCAAGTATTAGTAGCTGAAGAAGACAGATTGAAGGCAATGTTCAGGACCAAATGGGGAACCTTTTCCTGCAGAAGGATGCCCTTTGGGCTTATAAATGCTGGAGCAACGTTTCAGAGGGCTATGGACATAGCTTTCCATGGATTGATTGGTCGTAGTGCTGTAGTGTACCTTGATGATATTACAATATTCTCAAAGAAGAGAGAAGAGCATGCGTTTCATTTAAGGCATATTTTTGAATGCTGTCGGAAATATGGCATCTCGCTCAATCCCAAAAAGTGTGTGTTTGCTGTCACAGAGGGAAAATTGCTGGGTCATATAGTTTCAAAGAAAGGAATCTCTATAGATCTAGAAAGAATTAAGTCCATTGAACAGATCCCGTTACCCCATAATAAAAAAGGGATGCAATCATTTATCGAAACTATAAACTTCGTGCGAAGATTTGTGCCTGATTTCGCTCAGATCGTCAAGCCGCTGCAGCAGATGGTGAAGCAAAATGCACAATTCAAATGGACTGAGATTGAGAAGAACGCATTCAGCAAAATTAAAACTATTGTTGCACACGCACCCTCCCTGAAAAGCCCAAATTTCGATAAAGACTTTATTCTGTATACCTTTGCATCCGATGATTCACTAGCAGCTATGCTTACACAAAAGGAAGATGGAGGGGATGAATTCCCAATATATTTCATGAGCACTGGTCTACAATGGGCCGAATTAAATTACCCAGCCATTGATAAACAAGCTTGCGCAGTATTTAAAGCAGTAAAGCAATTCAGGCCTTATATTTTAAAAAATCGAACCAAGGTGATCGTCCCCTACCCAGCTGTAAGGTCCCTTCTTGTAAAGAAGGAGTTAGGAGAAAGAAGGGGCAACTGGGTAACAGCTCTTCAAGAGTACGACCTTGAATTCAAGCCAGCCTCTATAGTTAAAGGACAAGGGTTGTGCAAACTGATGACTGAAAATGGAAAAAATGAAGAACATGCCTGGGAGGATGAAGCCGAATTACATGTAATGGAGGTATGTCCTTTGTTTACAGCTCCCGAGTCTTGGTATAGAGACCTCGTGCATTACCTGTAGGCAGGGCTATTGCCAGAACATTGGAATTCTAAGCAAAGAAGAGCGCTACGTCTTAAATCAGCATCCTATCAAATTGTTGAAGGAGTATTATTCAAAAAAAATTATGACGGAGTTCTTCTGAGATGCTTAGAGAAAGAAGATGCGGAAAAAGTAATGACAGATTTGCATGACGGGCCTGCTGGGGGACATTATTCAGGGGATACTATAGCCCAAAAAATCCTTAGAGCCAGTTACTATTGGCCTACGCTCTTCAAATATGCACACGCACATGTCAGGAAGTGTGATATTTGCCAAAGGTGTAGTGGGAGAAAACCTAAAGCAGCAGCACCCCTAAAGCTTGTGATGATCACGGAGCCATTCGAGCAATGGGGGTTGGATATCATTGGAGAAATAAAACCAAATTCCTCCCTACAACACAAGTACATTCTGACCGCGACCGATTATTTCACTCGCTGGGTCGAAGCAGTCCCGCTGCTCAAAATAAATCAAGACGAGGTCATCAGCTTCCTGTAGGACCACATCATGACCAGGTTTGGAGTTCCAGTTTTGTTAGTTTTTGATAATGCTACGTACTTTTCATCAATTAAATTAACTGCTTTTTCTCATGATAAAGGGATAAAATTGCATTATTCTGCTAATTACTATCCACAAGGAAATGGCCTCGCTGAATCCACTAACAAAAATCTGATTAGAATTTTAAAGAAGACTGTGATAGAAAACCAGAGGAGCTGGCACTCAGGGCTATCAAACACCATTTGGGCCGATAGAGTCACCCCCAAGTCTACGATAGGAGTGTCACCATATACCCTTGTGTATGGTAAAGAAGCCATTCTTCCCCCCAATATCATGCCACCATCCTCCATGATAGCTCAAGAGTCGAGAGGGTCGGAGAATGAAGTTTTGCAGATGAGGATATGCAATCTTCTGAAAGCAGAAGAGGCTAGATCTAAAGCCAGAGAACGCTTTAAGCAACAGCAGGAGTTAATAAAGAGATGGTTCGACAAACATAAAGCTGGAACAAAATACTTTGAAGTTGGAGACTTAGTCCTCAAATGGGATCACCCCCATGATGAGAAAGGAAAGCATACTAAATTTCAGCAGTTGTGGGTAGGCCCTTTTCAGATTGCAGCAAAGCTTGGCCCTTCTACTTATAAATTGCAATATCTACAGGGGTGGGAAGAGAACTTACTAGTAAATGGTTTGGTTCTCAAGCCTTATTTTTCTTGAGTTTCTTTGAGTTCTTCTGTCTTGTATATAAATAATCTGTTTGGATGTCTTTTTAGTCATGTTTTTCAGTTTGTTTTAGTTTAATTTTATTGATTTCAATAAAGGGAACGAACCTGCAGTTGCATGGGGAACATCAAAAATTTTGGGAATGATAAACATGTTTGGGTATCAGACTATGTGTTGCTATTTGTCTAAAAGAACTTCTTCCAGTTTAGCAGTTTTCTTGACTAGCTCTGTGTGCATCGAAGTCTTGCTTAACCCCTGTGAAATAAACCGTATTCAAAGAGTCTGGAATACTATGTTGAGGCTCCATCCACGTCACACTTAAAATGTTCTAAGGGGTGACAACAGAGGACCCATGGAAAGGAGCAAGGTGAACAGTATATTAGATATAAATGATCCCATGCCAAGAAACGAATGGCAAAAGGCAAATAAGAGTCAAAAACTCCTATGAAAGCATCATACATCAAAGCAAATGTTGAATCATAAGTACTAAATTGTCAAAAGTTCCTCTCCGTCCGTGAGCTGAAACATGAAGTACACCGCTCACACAAAAGGACACTATGGGATAGAGGAGCCTGAATTAAAATTCAGAAAGAAAGGCATGCAGGAGGACTCATATGAAAAGGGACAAAAGTCCAAAAGCACAAAAAGTGCTAAAGTGGCATGGGAATGAGGAAAAAACGAATATTTCTATTTACCATATGCTACAATCCTATGGTGTCCAAGCTATCAGCTACCTAAAGACAAAAGTAATAATGAAACTCATCCTCTGGCCTCGACAGAGTTATCTGAACTTGGAAATCTTGTTTTCCACTCTCCCAAATTGGACTATCATCAATGATTAAAGGTACACACTTCTGTCATTTGAGAAATCCAGATAGCTGGAAGAATTCAATAGATGCATTCGTTGTTAAACAATTTGTCACTCAAAGAATAATCGCCCAGAGATCTAGGTTCACCAGGTAATCACCAATTGTTGCAGCTGCAACCGTTCTCCCCAAATTTCTTAAATTTTGGGCCCCTTCTCATGATTTAGCGTTGTTTTTAATCGTTGGATCCTTTGAACCTTTTGGTCATGCTTTAATGTTGGATGATTTTAAAGGATTGACTCTCGGCCTGTTTTTGGAGGTTGCATGTGTTTGAAATTGTTTGGGTTGCCGATTGTGAGTTTGGTTTTGCTGATGGATCTTTGAAAGGCCACTGTTTTGGAGGTGAAATGTATTTTGACTGCTGTTGATTTTTAAAACTGTCTGAACAATCAATTTTCTGTTAATCGGGCATCATACTATGTTAAATCAACAGCTGCTGTCCATTTCCCTTCCGCCGTTGCGGCTCCCAAAGCAATTAAGTGCCCGATGTGTAAAGCGCTCTGCTCGTCGATGTGTGTCAGCCCTCTAGTCACATGTTTATAACCTTTTCGCTTCCGTCATTGTGGCTCCCACATCAATTAGCCACCCAAAGTGAAAAGTGCTCCACCGTCGATGCAGGTCACTTGTCCGTAGTCTTTTCTTTTCCCGTCGTTGCGGCTGTGTGGAGCAATTGGCTTCCAATGTCAATATCCTTCCGACTTCCAATTTAGAACTTTCCCGCTCACGACTTAGTCAAAACTCTTCCGTCCTCTGATGTGCATCAGATGGCTATAACCTTTTGATCTCTCACCGTTGCGGCTCTCAAACAAGCTAAGCACCTGAAGTGAAAAGCGCTCCGCCGCCGATGCAGGTCGCTTGTCCATAGTCTTTTCTTTTCCCGTTGTTGCGGCTGTGTGGAGCAATTGGCTTCCGATGTCAATATCCTTCCGATTTCTGATTGGGATTTTTCCTGCCCACAGCTCAGGTCTTAGCTTTTTCGTTTCCCAGCATTGATGTTTTCTCCCAAGCCCGTAGGTGGACGAGATAGCGGCGCACCGGGCCATTTCTTGTGGGTTAGTCGTTAGTTAGTTTAATTTGATGTTTGCTTAGAATGAAATCCCGGTCAATGATGCACATTGATTAATTGCAGGAAGATCCAAAAGACTGTTCATATTGCCACGGCATGAAGGTACAGATAGGAGGCAGGACCACAGGGGGTACGGGCAAAGTAAAGGACAAAATTGAAAGCAACAAAGGCACAGCTTTGAAAGGGCCGGAAGTTACTTAGCCAATCATGAGCATGCGCAGAAAAGATGAAAAAAAGGGATATGAAACGTTCGAAGAACTGAAAAGTCACAAGTTTGTGGGGAGCCCAAGCGGTCAACTATTTTGTTTAAATATTTGAAAGTGAGAAGTTACAGGGACTGTTTCCCTGGAAAAACTTGTAAACCATTTGCTTGTAAGAGGAGCTATTTCGTTTTACAATCAGAAACTGCAACTTTGGCCTGTTGGAGAAAGCGTAATGTGGAATGTATCAATGTGATTAAATGAGCAATGTTGAAGGGGAACTATTTATTTTTCATCTGTGTTTCATTAACTGTGAGAGTGTTTTAACTTCCTGAACCTATGTTCTTGTTTGAATGTTCTTCAGTATATTTTGTGATGTTTTCCATTGTGAGTAATGAATGTTGTTCATAAACAATTGGCTATCTGGTTGTTCAAATATCTGTAATTTTTCATGTGTCTTTAAAGAAGTATCAACTATCTGTAACTTTTCATAATGCGTGTACAAAATATATTACTCACCAATGACCGATAATCCTGCTCGCTAGGGATAGGTTAGGTAGTTAGTTTTAATTTCTTGTTGTATGTGATTTAGATGCTTGTGAGTGCTAAGACGAGAGGTAAGAACCTGCGCATCACGTTGTGACTACTCCCTGCATACTTATCACCCTGCATTTAGTTAGGCACGTGCATCTCATACATTAAGTCAAAAACACAAAAATACATGGTGGACCGGGCCGTAATCGGTAAAAGCCTTTGTTTTTGTCACTTGACCTATGGTAGCCGGACCGCAAACCGGACGGATTCCCTACACCAAACAGTCACAGGCTAGTTGGGAACGTTGACTGGGGAGAATCCCTTACTGTTGTTGCCTGCGAATTTCCATGCCTCAACACATGGTTGCATTATGTTTTTTCAAACTAATAACTGTATGCTTATGATGGTTGCATTGCATTTACTTGCTACTCTCGTTTGCTTACCTTGAAGTGTTTGCATATTTTCTATCACTCATGCATATCAATGAATTTATATCAATATTGTGAAACAGTCTACCTTGTTCGATTCTGAACTTCATGAGCTTCATTTATATGATTTTCAAAAGTATATTTGATGAGATTATGTGGAATTTTTCCCATTTCATGCTATTTCATACAACTACTCATAAGTGTTACAACCCATCATAGTTGTTATTAAATTTGATAAATATCATACCATGCTTTGTTAATTAAGGTGAAGCAAATTTTTTTGAGTCAATATATATATTATAATGTTGAAGGTATGCACATTATAGAAAAAAAATTGGCAACCATTGTTTCACATAGTTGTCAACTATCGTTTCACATAGTTGTTATAATGTTGAAGGTATTAGTATTAAAAAAATTGAGATGATTCTTGAAATGATTTTATTCTCATTATAAATTGATCATCGGTGTCCATAATCATTTCAATAATTCATGTATCGATCAAGACATGTTGAAATGTTTCAAATCATGTTGCTATTACATCCTAGGTGAATGCCTAGCTCTATTGCATCCATTTTGAAATGATTTTCATCTCATTATAAATTGATAATTCATGTCTATAATTATCTCAAGAAGTTAGGTACCGATTTAAGAGGTTGTAAATTCTATTAGTTATTTTCCAAGATCTTTGAGCTATTAGAATATTTCTGGAATCCCCCTTTCACATTGGATATCTGCTAAAAGGAAAGTGCCTTTGTTGAGAGGAAAGTGGTTGTGATGGAGAGGGATATTTTAATGGATTAGAAGTTACTGCAATTCATCCAAGATTGCAACTTCCCCAATATGTTTGCAACACCGCGTTTGAATACATGCATTCTTATCAAACATTTTTTTCCTTCTTTATAGTTATAGCAACACATTGGCATCTTTTCTTCATCAGATAAATTTCTCCCATGCCATCGCATGTTCGTTTTATAATGCGATGTTAATTGGAAAGCCCTATTTGATATTGTGTAAAACTATTAAGTTCACTAAAATTGTTACCTATCTAGTTGGACTATTCTCTAACTTTTGATAAATTAAAGTGTTCCATTTTTGTGTGGTATTAATTGCATTCTTGCTATTACAGCTGATTTTACCACACATGGTTGATCACACATTTATGGCCTTCCATGTCCCTCTGTAAACTCTTTGGACCCCATGGACCAATATTATACTTTGATGTTTCCAATTTCATCCCTAAAAACACCTGTTATTTGTTGTACGCGACTTTTAATCCCATTCTCGCGTATATTGACCTCAAACCCGCGTACATCAGGATGTGTGCATAAGTCCAAATATTTTTGGAGTTTTCCTTGATGTGTGTCCAAACCACTTGTCTCTTGGCCTTCCATATGCCTCAAGATCGCTCGCATTTGACCCTCCATTACCCGTTTGGAGTGCTATATAAGGAACCCCTTGGATACATTGAAGGGGAGGAATTGAAGAGCAAGAAAACTATAGTTCATTGTTGCCATAGCTTGCTTATACTTGAGTATGCATCTCTTTGTCCCTTGGAGCACTTTTTGTTCTTCCCAAGCTTTCCTTTGCTTGTGAGCTTGCTATCGAGATATGGAGGATTGAGGTGGTGGAGGCCCAGGTGGAGGACTCAGTTTCTCCATTTTGAAGACGTGCCGACAGAGGTTGTCACTTGTGTAATCTCTAATTTGATTAATAGAAATATCTTTTTGTGTCCAATAATGTGCATTTAAATGAATATTGAATCCATGGATGTGTTTAATTGCTTATACATTGTTGATTATATATGCTAGAGTAGATATAACACCATATTATATAGCATGGTTGTCTTGTTTGTTGTTGTTGAGAGCAAATTGCTAACACAAGCGGGATTGGAAAAAGCTCAACGGGGATCTACTTCAATCGTTCCAAATAAGGTATGATTCGAGATCCTTTAGTGTTAGATGTTTTGTTTCTCTTTCATATTGGGAAGGGATTGATTTATGCGGTTTCTCTGTTTGTTGTGGTACACCCCAAGCCACAGGAAGTTTCTCACCGTAACAGAATTGGCAACCATACTAGGGACGTTCCTTGTTTTTCTTTGGGTTTTGGGGGCACAATGCGCTTGATATTATTGACTTGCTCTCTATTTCTCCCCGTTTCTATGTCACATTTTATAGTATGTTCATCCATTGGCACTCCCCTTTATTGGTTTGAACCTTGGCCTTCTTTTTACCACTGTATTCTCTGTATATCTAGGTTTTTGGCCAAAAGTCATGTACATACGCATATTTTTGGCCAAAAGTTTCTTTTTGTACACTCTCTCCAAGATTTCAACCCGTATGTTCCTATCACAGGTATTATGTCTAAATTGACATATAGGTTAGGATTTCACATCCGCTTGCATTTTGCATGGCCTTATGACCATTTCATTTTAACCTTGGGTATGAACCCATTCCATGATATCACAGAACCTTCATACTGCTGTTAGAAGTGGTATTGTGTGAATGGTAGAGATTTTCTATACAAGGGTTCCCTAAATAGCTCCCTTTTTCATTTCGTACCCATGATGTGAGTCCTCTCTTAGGTCTGGGAGTCCCTTTTAGTCCCGTCATGTCCTTGAGCAAGAGCTTCATACTCCTCTTGAACTTTATGTTGGGCATTCCCCTGGGACTTTCGTGTATATGTCAAGTTGTAATTGCATTATCATGAGTTTTTCTTTTCTTATTGAGCCTTATGCTGGTTTCCCTAACTTTGATTATGAGCCCTATAGCTCGATCTTGTCTCATGTCTAGCCAGGCAAATCATTTTTACATATCTTTTGTAGCTTGATACCCCATTTTTTACTGGGAGGGGACTTTCCCCCAAGTGTCATTATCCTGTGCATGCTATCCTTGCATTGAGCATAGGTATGTTCCGCTACTTGGAACTTATCTTGTTTGACCCCTAACACTCATATCCTCCTAGATTTGTAACTATAAAGCACTTTTATTCTTTTTCAAGATTTTCAAAATATCTGAAAAAGTAAAAAAAAAAAAAATCAAAAAACCAAAAAGTTGGACAGGAAAAGATGTTATCTTTGGCAGCACTCGAGTCGTGTCTCCTTTGAACAGAGCACTGTATATAATATATGTTGGTTGGGTTAGTAGTTTAATTTTAGTATCTCTACTCGTTTCTCTGAGTTTATCTCCACCGACTGGTTAAGCTTCCAGTCCCTATGGAGCCTCTGTTGATGCCTCTTGTGTCACAGAGATGTCCCATTTTTTCATATCAAGTCTATGCTGCCTACATTCAGTCACCATTTTCCTTTATGCTCGTGTTCAAAGGAATTTTAAGCCTGAGGCAGCCATTCCTTGGTTGTCTTGACTTTGCATGTCAGCGATTCCTGGTACTATTATTGGTTCGTGCACATCTTGTTCGAGTCCTTCCACATCATACAGCATTGTTGAGTACCTTGTGTTGGTTGATGGGGGATGCCTTAATGTCCTCCTTCCAGTGGATTCCATTCCATCGACTTTAGATAATTTATTCTGGGATAGGAGTCTAGATTCATTTGAGTGCCTTGAGACTTACAGTCCTCAGTGGTAGGTTCTCTCGCCATCGACAGTTTTGGGAATACATCAATGTCCCCTGATTGATGGATTCTTTCAAGTGTTCAACCTCAACACATATATTCACACTTATTAGATTGCACTCTAGTACCTTGATTCCCATTTTCATTATCGGTGGGTGATCTCGCATCTGTTAACGGTATACATCAATGACCGGTAATCAGATGATGGACTACTATGTTCGACCTCGACACCTCTATTCACATAGTAGGACATGTACTTGTAGCAGTTTGTGTAGAATACTTTCTAGATTGGTGGCATTCCACATATTCTACCTCCTTGATTGTGCCAGTGATCATGAGATTTCAGCTCTCGTGACTTGATTCTAATGTATGCCAGATATCTTCAGCCATTATGGAGATCTTGATCCATTGTATATCTTCAGTTTAAATGGAGATATTAATCCTTTGTATATATTCATCATGGAGATTCTGATCTATTATATATTATACGTGGCGATGACCACACATTTCAAATTTTGTATATCATGCCTATTCATGGCCACTGTACTCTTATGTATACGATACTACTATATGTATTTGCAGTCATATGCAAAGATTGATTATTGTACTATGCTGATGGATGGCTGTTTCTTCCACCTGGTTCTTCATCACTCCACTTCTAGGATGGATTTATAATGTATTTTGGCTTTCATGTTACCCCTCTAACCTCACACATTAGGGGGCATCTATTACAACTGATTTTACCACACATGGTTGATCACACATTTATGGCATTCCCTGTCCCTCTTCAGACTCTTTGGACCCCATGGACCAATATTATACTTTGATGTTTCCAAGTTCATCCCTAAAAACACTTGTTATTTGCTGTACGCAACTTTTAATCCCATTCTCGCGTATATACGCGGATATTGACCTCAAACCCGTGTACATCGGGATGTGTGCATAAGTCCAAATATTTTTGGATTTTTCCTTGATGTGTGTCTGAACCACTTGTCTCTTGGCCTTCCATATGCCTCAATATTGCTCGGATTTGACCCTCCATTACCCCTTTGGAGTGCTATATAAGGAACCCCTTGGATACATTGAAGGGGAGGAATTAAAGAGCAAGAAAACTATAGTCCATTGTTGCCATAGCTTGCTTATACTTGAGTCTGCATCCCTTTGTCCCTTGGAGCACTTTGTGTTCTTCCCAATCTTTCCTTTTCTTGTGAGCTTGCTATTGAGAGATGGAGGATTGAGGTGGTGGAGGACTCAATTTATCTGGTTCGCAGATGTGCCGACAAAGGTTGTCACTTATGTAATCTCTTATTTGATTAATAGAAATATCTTTTCCTATCCAATAATGTGCATTTAAATGAATATTGAATCCATGGATGTGTTTAATTACTTATACATTGTTGATTATATATGCTAGAGTAGATCTAACACCATATTATATAGCATGCTTTTCTTTTTTGCTATTGTTGAGAGCAAATTGCTAACACAAGTAGGATTGGAAAAATCTCAACGGGGATCTACTTCAACCGTCTGAAATAAGGTATGATTCAAGATCCTTTAGTGTTAGATGTTTTGTTTCTCTTGCATATTGGGAAGGGATTGATTTCTGTGGTTTCTCTGTCTGTTGTGGTACACCCCAAGTCATAGGAAGTTTCTCTCTGTAACACTTGCACTAACTCATTTTAATGTTACATTTATATCTTCTTTTACTATTTAACAATCACCTTATCAACGTATTATTGCACCTCCTTAGTGCAATTACTAGTTTACGACTTTGGAAACTCCATTCCTTTCCAATCCTTTATAAAATTAAATACTAGGATTAAAGGTCATTTATATAATCTAAGAATCATCTCATTAAGCTAGACATGTCACTTTACAGAGAGTAATGGCAAGAATATAACCACTTTCCTTCTGTGTTTTGGTATGTATCTCACTTATTTGGCCCAAGTATGAAATAAAAATGCTACTAAATAACAAAGAACTAATATCCACTTGAGTATCAGTGTTTAAGTATGTTTTTATTTTCACTTTTTATAATTGGAGGAGCTAGGTTAGGCTTATAATTCTTCATGTGTCATCAACGTCTCTTGAAATATTTGAGATTAAGCATGCCTGACTTGGCCAACGTGTGCAAGATAGATTTTATCTGGGGAATGAGAATCATTTTTGTAACCCATTATTGTTAATTTCTCTCAAAGATATCTACAACAAAGAAACAATTACTAATTGGTCCATACCCTTGAAAAATTATCTTGAAAGGCCCCAAAATGGCCCTCAATATTGTAGAACTCATAAATGGCCCCAATAGGTTCATTACTCTAATTTCCATGCTCCAAAAGGATACCAAGGGTGAAGAAACATTATAGTGATCCTTTACATATTTAGATAATGTACTACAACAAGTTTTGTCTTCTCACCTTTTTATCATGGTTATTTGGAGATGTTTTGGACCAAGCCCTAGTTGCATATGCCTATCAAATGAAAAGAATCCACAAAGGCAACATAGTCTAGAGGAATGAAGTTGTCACCATGAATATTTGCAAAGAAGAGAGAATATTGAGATCAAAACATAGTCGGAGAATGACATTTGCTATGTATTTGTTCCTAAAAAATGCTAGGAGTGAAGAAGGAAGCCATTAGAAAAATATTGGAAAGGTGTTTAAGATAATAAATTGATGGTTTCCACATGTAAGGGATGCATTCAAATCTTCATGAAAGAAATATTGGAAACCATCGATAAGGTGAAGGCCAAAATATGACCTAAGGAGGGGATTTTTTTTTTGTAACACCGCAAAATTCTATTAATTGACAAGAACAAAGATAACAAAAAATATCCTTGACTGGAGGAGGCCTCAGGTGGTGAAACCACCACCCAATCCTCTCAAAATTGGAGGGCCTTTTGAGAAAATTATTACATAAACTGTTCAAAACTGTAAGGCAGTCATATTGTCCGATATGTAACACAATTACAGATTTCTTTTACAAAAAGAAATAGAGAGATAACTAAACTAGACATTGATAACAAAAAAACCTGAAACGACAGTATGTTTCTGAAGACTTTATGTGCATGCTTCAATAGGGTGGGTTTTCCTCAATGATGGGGCATCCCCATCCTTCTTCCCACGAAATGTTGGTAATGTTGGCAGTGGTCACCAAAGCTGTCTGTGGTGGAGTAGTGCTCGAGTCGTCAGCTTCCTTCAACCATTTGAATAGAGGGTCCAAGGTGGTAAGAATGGGGAAAGGAGGAACCTATACCAGCTGTGGTGCCAAAACTGAGCTAGTATCCCGAGACCTTCCTCCAATTGCACTCTTACTACCATCGTCCACATGGACAGACTGCCCATCCTTGCCACTCATGTAGTTCTAGGCGAAGGTGTTTTCCAAACTGGTGAGATGTACGTCCATTTCCATCATCTTCGCATTCACAACAAGAACAATGTCCCGCAATTCCGACCAATTACTGAGCATGTCCTCCAAAATATTTCCAACATGTTTTTAACCAGCCAATAGTGGTTGATTTGGATCCCTCCTTTCCTGATAGTGAGTCGTTGGTTCAACACCCTGCCTTCCCAATCATCTATGAGGATACGAACCGATTTAGTGATATGATTTTCATATCCTTCCTCCTCCTGCAAATTGAACCCCCTTTGGGCTTTCCCTCTTCCCATGATGGAACAACAAAGCGTACCCCTTTTCCTAGACATGGTTGTCAGCCAAATTCCTGAGCGCTGCAGGGAGGGTCGAACGCTGCGCAGAGAGGGAATGAAATGGTGGGTGCTTCCCACATTGCACAAGGCTGCAATAAAACTGATGCCTTAAACATTAACATACTAGTGCAGAATTCCAAGAAGGAACAACAAAGCGCATCCACTCCCAACACCACCCTTTCTCCTGAAGTGGAAAAGGTGAGACCAGGATTCAATACGTGCAACGCATCCAACTATCCAAGGAAGAGAAAGAAAAAACTAGCAAAGACAATACTGCACTAATTTATGGTGATGTGCTTCAAATCACTACCCTGACCAAATCCTAACCGTGTACCAGCCTGCATTATACTTGCTTGATCCGTCATGAATGCACAGGAGGAGGACAGGATGTCTCCAACCTATGTCGCAGTCCTGGAAATGAGGACCTTCTCCCTTCGCACGCAAGCACAAGATATGGAAGTTGTGGAAGTTGTAGTGGTGGGACCAATGGACGTCCCTTCTACATCCAGGTTTCCATGCGTAGGGATCTCGGACCGAGGCAATGCACACAATTTGTTAGTATCACTGGCACCCACATCTAGGGACCTAAGGAGGGAAAATTTCTTCATTAATAGAGATTGATTTTCATAGGCAAGAAACTAAAGAAAAACTACATATTGGCTAGTTACAACATTTAAAAGGAAACAACACTCTCCTTAATACTTCATTTTTGTGGAGGGGTTCTATGTTGAGCGTTGACTTCCTGCTTAAGGGCATTGTAAGTCACCTCCTTTAAGGGCAAAGAATGAAAATATTTGGATGCTTTCTCCTTTAAATAGGCACTCCAAAATAGATTTATGTATATTTTGGCATGGAATAACCTTTAATTAGGGAAATTTGCTGTGGATATTGTTGAATTTATCTTATACTGAGAGGGGGGGTGAATCAGTATAAAGTGTATATTAAAAATTATTCCACTTAATAAATTTTCACCACTTAAAATTTTCAGCTAAAATAATCATAAACACAATTACGCACAAGAACTGAAGAATAATGATATGTATATCTATAGATAAAATGAATTATTACTTTAGTGGGAGAATACAATATCCAAACATGAGCACTGACTGATTTTAGGCACCAACCTGATACACAAGAAACAACCTACTGGCTACAGGAACTGACCTTTAATGACCTTGATTTATGAGAGAACCAACTCACAAACTTCATGCACCAACTTGAACAGATCTACGTCTTACTGCACAAGCTTTGACTTGTATAAATCATGCATCAACCTATGGATGACTGCAATCTCCAATTATTTCTTCAACTACAACTGAATAGAAGAACCCACTCCCAAATTATATTTACCATCTCCAACTAGAAGGATGCTACAACCCTTGAATGTTTTACCAACTACCACTAGAAGGAAGAACCAACTCCCTAAGTGTTTTACCAGTTGTGACTGGAAGGAATCTATGACTCCATGAATGTTTTACCAATTGTGACTAAAAGGGATCTATGAATCCCTCTTCCTTTCCCTTTTCGACATCCCTAAGAAATTTTACTAGCACCTACTGCAAGGAAGCTCTAACTCCCCAATCCCTGCCCTATCCTACCCCCTGATAAAAATAGTTGTGTCAAATAACTAAAGTATGCACTTTACCTTTACTATGATGTGCGACTTGAAAAACTGCAACTGATGTGGCTCTTATGGAATATGGTCTGTGTCTTTGATTATCTGCATCAAGACAACTACTTTCCTTATATGATATTTGTGATAATATATTTTATTTACACAATCTTCACATATCTGCAAACATCATTCCATGATCTGTGTTGCTGCGTTGTTCAGTGTTCCATTCTTTACTCGATCTCACCTGCGACTTTGCGATATGTGTCATTTACTAAGAAAAAACTTCACACGTACTAAATTCATGTATATTTCTACTTTACGCTCTTCTTATTGTTCATCCTCTGTTGATCTTGTGCAATTTGGATCTACTTCATAAAAACTCCTTCTGCGATCAACGAGCCATTAATACCTCAAAGCTTGCACAAACAGATTAAATTTGATTTCACACTTCGCAAGCTTACTTTAACACATCTATCTCTTGTTTATTTATAATATTTCTAACTCAAGAGATGTGCCCACTTATTGAATTTCTCAACTTCGTTGATGCCCCAACTTATTTGTGTCTTGATAAAGTTACCTATTGCGTCAACATGCCACTTACCGCAATTAAAATTTTAGGGGTTTGACACACGTATGTCATTTTCTTTGTGGGGATTTTCACACACAAGTCCATATATGAGTGGTATTGTGCACATCCTTATATTTCACATTCTTATTCAAAGTTTTTCATGGTGGGATCTTTGCAAATTCTAGACATCCACATTTTCTTCTATGTATTTCTTGAAATTAGCTTAGTATGATGAAGTCTTCATGCTCTTCATTCATCTTGATATTAGTGATAGCGCAAATCTTAAACCTTTCATCCTTTGAAATCAATTACAACACAAATGGTTCAACAATATCCCCCTTTGGCATTGATTTCAATAATGACACCAACTTACCATAATACAAACTTACCATAAGCTCCCCCTGAAAATGAGCTCTTCCTTTGTGTGTAAAAGGCCACCCCTGTGATTATGCCTTTGATTCTTTTCTCCAGTCTTTTGTGTAGATCCATATTCTAGTTTAATTCATTCTCCCCTTTTGTGTATTCATATTATTTCATTCTCCCCCTTTGACATCAATGGAAAACATATTCTTTCAATCGTGAACTCCCCCTGAATTCATTCTCATCACTTCTTCTTATCTTGCTTATGGAGTGTCAGGTCCACTTTCATCTCACAAATGATACTTCTTTGTGTCAGGCATTATCTTTTTTCCAATATTGTCTTCATCTCAATTAATTTTATTTGTGAATGATCTTTTCTTGGATTTTGCACACGAGGAATTTTATGGATGTCATTAAATTGGCCTACATGTTTCTTTCGTACTAGAGATTTTTGGTGACATCATTCCTTCCACTTGGTCCCATAAATTGGATTTTTTTTATTTTTTTTATTTTTTTCCAAAACTCATTAATCCATGCAATAAATTTTGACATATTTATGATCTCCCTTGGATTGCACAATGCACAAATTCATCAACTTCAACATCTCTTTAACTTGTGTCCAAGCATGTGGAGAACCATCTCCCAATTCTATAAGTTGGATGTGAATTTTCCTAGTTCACCACCCTGGTTCATTCCCTGTCAAGCTTGTTCCTTTTATCACAGGTTTGAGTCCTCATTCACTGTGTATTCTTTCTTCTAGAGATTCAATGACTCTCTTGACATTATTCATTCAATAGTTTAGTCATAGTAAGTATAATTCAAGCTACCAAGAGTAGATATGAGAGTATGTCAGTCTCAGTTCAAGGAGACTGAGTTTATGCATTGGTACCATAGTCTCAGTTTAACTAGGACACTTCAGAGTGGTTGTCTCATCAACCTTTTGGAGCAGTATCAACAACAAACTCTTGAACTCCTGAATCAGATACGTTCTAAGTAGACTCTTGTCAGTCTATAAACTTCCACTCTGAATATTTTTTCTTTAGTGCAATCACCAGAATTCATGGAGCTAGCTTCAATGGATATGGAACTATGTCCTTTACCACTTCCTGCTAGTCAAGTTGAAGAAGTCGATCTTGAACTGTGTCTATAATTCATCTTCGTCTTTCAATGGCTTCAATTTTTTTCATCCCATGACTGATTCTAATTTAATTTTGTTTGACTTCGTTGCATATGGTCCCTTAGAACTTTGGTTCTATTTTGTACGCCTTCTATGTCCTGATGTAGTATGAGCTTCGAAGCTCCAATTTTTGTATAATGATGTCTTCTGAATATAATACAAATATTTGAATTTGTTTTTGCGCAATCTTTTTGTATTTGAGTAGTTCTTACTTGTACCATGTATCTATTTACTATTTCATGTATCGCAATCCAACACATTTTTACATATAAAATAACATATGCACAATTCATTATATAAAATAACACACTGCAACACTTTTAATAACTCAGTCCTTGAATTCCTAACATGCACCTAGTTGAATTCAAGGATATTGCCTAACCTTTTTTTGGTTAGAAAGGATGGAAATAATTACTTGTTGCTTGAACGATACTAACATTGCTTACTTCTTCTACACATACCTAGGGCACTTTATTCACCCGTGTATTTTTGTGCACAAGAGGATTTTGTTTTTGTACATGATGTTTCCACTTCTCTCCATTCATTCTTGATAGTATTATGTCAAATGGGTCTTCTTGGTTGTTTATATTTCTTGGAACAATAAGAAACCTTGTGCTTGAATACGTCACATATATAGCGTCTCACAGTATGATAATCCTTTCCTATATGGTCAATAAAATCACATATTCAACATTTCATTGAACTGAAATTATTTGTGTATCTGGAAATATTAGCATACCTAAGTTCTTTATGTCCTATAGGCACGTTATATTTTCTTTGAGATGCATTCGATCATTCTATAATAGCTCCTCCTATTTTTTCACAGGCATCATTGCTTTCTCCTCTATAGCCAAGGCTTTTTTTTTTCTTCAAGGGACCTTTGAATACTTACAATTTCATCTAGAATAAGTAAGCTATGATTGGGTTTTTTCTTTGGATATGTGTCGAGACATGTTTCCATTACACTTTGTTTTCCGCAAACTACTTCAATTTTCAGGTGTGAAATTTCTAACTCCTTTTGCGCAAGTTTCTCTCCCAACATCTCACTTTTTTCTTTCGCTTCCCTTAGATACTATTCCAATACAAACTTATTATCTTCGAGTTCCTTGATATTTTCATTTAGACAGTCTAACCAGTTTCCAAGATCTTTTTCTTTGTCATTTATTCATTTTTACAGTACTTCTTGCATGTCCTTGGTATGCTTGACTAACTCTTCTTCTTTTTCCAATTGATCTTTTAGCGCCTTATTGCTCTTCTTTGATTTATTTAATTCTTCCAGTGCTCTAACTAGTTCTCCTTCCCAATCAACTTCAATGCTTTCATCATATTCAAACTTTGAGATTTATTCTATGTTGTTTGAATTCTCTTTTACTTGATCCTTTGAAGATGGTAAACACATCCCATTCTAGGGACGTTTACTTTCAGTGTTCTTCTTGTTAGATTTTTATCATTCAAGCTAGCATTATGATCTTAGGATCTTTAACTGAGAGAATAACATGCACAGCAATAAACACAAGAGACAAGAGACACAAATAATTTTCCTCAGGGAAACCATAAAGGAGAAAACCCCGCAACTTCCTCAGAGATAGAATCAGCACCAAAAGTAAAACCCAAAAACATTAAGATTATCTCCCTACAGCAGTAGTCTCTCTCTTGTTCCAGCAACTTATCTCTCACTCATGCGCCCCAATGAGTGAGTGTGTGTATGATAAATAGAGAGGCTCACTCTCTATTTATATTCTTTTATTCACTTAATGTCCACTCCAACATGTCAACCTCACTTATAAATTACTTACTAGAGCCGACATATCTAGGAGAGTCTAATAACCCTAGTGCCCCACAACTTGTGGGGACTTTGCCCCTTCGACCAACAAGGAGGGTTATCCTTAACAAAATGGTGGGGACTATTTCCCTGAGTTACAATAACTCACCTAGGGCAGACTTCTCTAGGATAGTCTAATAACCATAGGGCCCCACAACTGTGGGGACTTTAACCCTTGAATAGTAGGAGGGTTACCCACAATGACTTGACATGACTTGTTTACATTATTGAATCTCTTGATAAGAACATTGGGGGATGACATGACTCAAATACATTACATACACTTCCCATAATAAACATCGGGGTACAATACATAAGATATACAGGTGAATACATTCCGAAGTTACAAATACATCAACACTCCCTCTTAACCAAGAAGGTATTCTCTCGACACAATTTATTAGCACAAGTCTTCTTCTCTGTATCATCTATATCATCATCGAGTCCTTGTCATCTTCAATTCATCTTCATCTTCAAGTCATCTTCATCCTCAAGTCATCTTCATCTAGATCTAGATCATCACCACTGGATCTGGATCATCACTCAATCTGGATCATCATCACTGGATCTGGATCATCATCACTGGATCTGGATCATCACTCGATTTGGATCATCTCTGGTTCTGGAACATCTCTATTGGATCATCATCATAGGTGCTATCTCTTGATTCTTCTCATCATAGGAATTTCTACAGAGCCAACCCTTTTTCATGCTGGTTGTAGGCCTAGCCTCCATGTAGGTCTTTTCCAGCACTTATATCTGACCCTAAGTCAGAATGGCCCACCTAGCTCTTACATCTGATCATGTAGGAACCAATCCTATAATCACATCAGAAAGGCACGCCCAACACTCACATTTGACCATGTGGGAACACATCCCACAACCCTGTCAGAAAGGCCCAACACTCACATATGACAACTAATGTCAGAAACGCCCAACATCTACATTCGACCATGTGAAGGACCAATCCTCCATGCCAAAAGGGCTCTGCAGTTACATTCAACCATGCGAGGATCCATTCCTCCATGCCGAAAGGGCTCTGCACTTACATCTGATCATTGTAGGAACCAATCCTACAATCGCCCCAAAATGGCTCTGCACTCACATCTGATCATGTAGGAACCAATCCTACAGTCACATCAGAATGGCCCTCAGTCCAATCCTAGGTGCCTCCATTCCAAGAATTTCATCCAGCGCTTATATATGATCATGTAGGAACCAATCCTACAATCACATCAAAATGACTTAGCACTCACATCTGACATGGAAGGAACCAATCCTCTCACCATGACAGAATGGCTCAGCCCTTACATATGACCATTGAAGGAACCAATCCTCTCACCATGACAGAATGGCTCAGCCCTTACATATGACCATGGAAGGAACCAATCCTCTCCCCACGTCAGAATGGCTCATGTACTCATCACTTCCCTTTGGAGGGAACCTCGATATGGAGAACACCAAGCTTCTCCCTGAAGTCACTATAGCTAATGACTTTGTCAACACATTAGCTATCTGTTTGTCCGTCACAACATACTGGAGCTTCACTACTCCCCTCTACACCATATCCTTGATATAGTGATACTTGATCTCGATATGCTTCGACTTGTCATGGAACAACGGGTTCTCTGACAACTTCACACAACTCTAGTTGCCACAATGTATACAAGTAGAATCCAACTATAGATCAAATAAATCAGATAGTAGCTTCCTCAGCCATACTTCCTCACAACTAGTTGAACAAGCTGCGACATACTCTTCTTTAGCTGTACTTAGTGCCACACAAGATTGCTTCCTACTAAACTAAGAGATCACACATGATCCCATACTCAAGCAACACCCTGAAGTGCTCTTCCTATCGATGGCACTGCCTACCCAATCTGAATCAACATAACCCTCCAAGTTAATCTTTTGATTCACCTCATACTTGAGCCCATAATCAACTGTACCCCTCAGGTACCTCGAAATATGCTTTGCAGCAATCAAGTGAACATGTCTCGAATCTGTTAGGAACTGGCTCAAGGTGTTCACAGCAAAGCAAATATCTGATCTCATGTTTGTTAGGTACATCAAGGACCCAATCATCTGATGATACATCGTATCATCAACCGTCTTTGATGAAGAAACACTCAATAGTTTTAGGTTCGATGCCATAGGTGTTGTCATGGCCTTGCAGTCCATCAGCCTAAACTTCTTCATGATCTCTACTACATACTTCCCTTGTCCCAAGAATATTTTGCCACACCTCCATGCCATCATATCCAAGTCCTTCATCTCAAACTCGATATCAAATCTCCTTCTTATAACTTTAACGAGTTCCTCTTTTCTGTCAGGAACAAGTCATCGACATATAATAGGAGCATCACTGGTCTTCTGTATTCAACCTTGAAGCAAAGGTTCGAATCTGCTTTACTATCAATAAATCCTAGAGTCATCAGTAATCTATCCATCCTGTCATACCATGTCGAACCTCGGGATCTTCTGCAGTCACTCCCTCTAAAGTGAAGCATCATTCTCTCTATGTCTTCCATACTCTATGCACTGAAACATTCTTTATCGAAGTGACAAGTAGCTTCCTCTGCTACTAATATTCTATGTATCCATCTAGGATCACTGGATACCAAGATCCTCTATCTTGAACTTTTTCAAAAGTTCTTCTCGCACCCATCTGTGAGCTTGTCATCCTCTATAGGATTTCATCTTCAACCTTGTAGCAAAGTTTAATATCTTCATCAAGTTCATCATGTATGTGTTATCCCATGGGTGTCTTCTGAACTCGTACAAGGCCTTCTTTCATTTGCACACATGATTATGCTTGTCAGGTGTCTCAATCCCCACAGGCTGCAAATGCCTCTTTGTAGTCTATTCCTTCTTTTCGTGAGAAGCCTCGTGCTATGAATCTTACCTTGTATCCCACAATGTTTCCATCTACTGCATGATGGAACTACGAACTTCCCTTCATGTATCAATACTGCATCCTAGACATCATTCTTCTTGAACTGGTCTTTCCTTTCTTCTTGGTTACTTCTTCATGGCTGGAATGTTATGCATCAATGATGTAACTGCATTCATCATATTATTCTTCATATTGAACTATCGTCACTTGTTCTTCGGAACAAGTCTCATCCTTCTTTTCTTGTAGGCGATTTTACGCGATCTTTTCTACAAGTCAAATGCATTAGTTGTATGGTTAGAAACATTTCATAAGGTATATTCATAATGAAAAATATTTTGCATCAACATATATGATTATGCAACTATTTTATCCAATACAACATTCATCCATATCTCACGGAAAATTTCTAGATGCCTTCCATCTCTACCAAGACAACATTGAGATTGTGCACTAATCCAATATGTCAGCAAAGAGGTTTCATTCTAGATAAGTAGCAATGGAGAGTTGTATAGCACCATGAGCTACTTACCCATTACATGCATATTAGTAGTATACTGTCATTAATGTAAGCATTCTATCATGCATAATACATCAACTGAATATAAACAAATGCATAAAAAACAATATCATGAAGTGACAATTGAATACTTATCTTTATTTGTTTCGTGGGTAGACTCCTTCTTGAGCCTTCGTCTTCATCATCTTCTTCATTCATAATAGCATTGTTTCTTGTCCAAATTCTAAGATGGATAAAAGGTTGAGTTCTTCATATTCCTCATCGCTTGAGGGATCTTCTTTGGATGGTGAGAGCTTGATCTTCAATTGCTCCCATCTTCTCTTCTCTTATTATGAGTCAAGCTTCTTCTTCTTCCCAGAGTTTGCTGAAAGTAATCACTTCCTTCTGACACACATTCCTCACATGAATGAATCCCATGATCTTGGGATGCCATTCAAGGTGGCTATCACCACTTCTGCATTCTCCACTTCTTCTTCTACTGCTACAAGTTGTTCTTTGATTTGAGAGACCCCCGTAAAGTATGACTGTATGGTCTTTGCATTCTAGATCTTCACATTCTTCAACTGTTTTATCAAAGTCATATTCTGATTTATGTTCTTCCCTTCAAATAGCTTGGTCAAGGAGTCAAACATCTATTTCGGTGTCTATAGGGAATACACTTATGGTATAAGGTGATCCGTGATTTAATCAGCAATGATCTTCTTGACCTTGACCAAGTTCTTCTTGTGTAAGGCTTTTAGCCTCATCTCCCTCTGGAACTGGAACCTCTCTACTTGTGTAGGTGTCCAATTCATTTTCTTCTGAGAGATCATATGATTCCATGCTTAGAATTTGTCAACTTCACCAAGCTTATCATCAAGCTTATGTGATAGATCACTTTGAAATGAGAACCTCAAATGAAAATAGCAAAAGATTAGATCTTACCGATTTGAGGTGTCCGTCCTAGTTCCGGAGTTGGTTGATCTAGGGTTTGTCAGAGAAACCCTAATTTTCAAAAATTGGAATTTTTTAGATCTGATTGTATAGAAATATATATCTCTTCAATGTGATCTGTCCAATGTACTCCTTTTCTGAAAATAGTGGAGGGAAACTCCCGGAACAGGAAGCCCTAGTTTACCAATTTCTTCTGCAAAAATTCCTGCTACTGTTTCTATGGTATCTCTGCAATTACTACTCCTTTGTGTCTAAAAATTCATACTAAAGTATCCTCACATGTCCCTATTCCAACACCACAGGTTTCATCAGAATTTGTTTCACCCATTGCGACTTATGATCGCTTTCCCAAGGTGACCTGTTTCAGGACTGTTCAGCATAGCGACGTTGTACAGAATTACACGTGTCACTGTTTCCTCTTCTAGGTTTGAAACTTGGACCACAGAAATTAAATTCTGTGCCATTTTTGGAACATCTTCCAAAATTCAATTTGGACCTTTGTATCCCAAGATATAGCAATTATCCCAAGGTGTCCTGTTTAGGGATGAATCCTGGAAGAGGCTGGAACCCTAACTTGGAGGGATCATATCTCCTAGAATATAGTGAATATGAGGCTGAATTTTAGATACAGTGTAAATAAGGATTTAATGTTTTTCCTCTGAAATTTTCCACTCCTGATCCTTCTCCAATCCTAAGATATAGCGAATGTACCAAAACGTATCAGTTTTAGTATTTTAGGGTTTTTCCGGCCTGGGGTCAGACTAGGGTTTGACATTCCCGGAGTTGTACCCAACCAAAAATATCGACCCAGGTCTATAAAATTTGATTTTTATGAGAAGATAAATCCTATATGGGGATCACTCAAAAATTCCTCTTCTGTAAGAATCCCTAATTTCCCGCACCAAAAACTAAAAATGTCTGGAATCGAATTTCGCTTTGACAGAAAGATGCGTCCTTCAATGGAGAGTCATCCTAGCATACTTTTGCTGATGGATTGTGGAGAGAGACCCAAAAAGTAAGAATCCCTAGCTTCTACAGCTACACAATGTCTTCTTCTCAAGTTAGCTCTAATATCATGTTAGATTTTTATCATTCAATCTAGCATTATGATCTTAGGATCTTTAACTGAGGGAATAACATGCACAACAATAAACACAAGAGACAAGAGACACAAAGAATTTTCCTCAGGGAAACCATAAAGGAGAAAACCCCACAACTTCCTCGGAGATAGAATCAGCACCAAAAGTAAAACCCGAAAACATAAAGATGATCTCCCGATAGCAGTAGTCTCTCTCTTGTCCCAGCAAATTCTCTCTCACTCATGTGCCCCAATGAGTGAGTGTGTGTATGATAAATAGAGAGGCTCACTCTCTATTTATATTATTTCGTTCACTTAGTGCCCACTCCAACATTTTGGTCTCACTTATCAATTACTTACTAGAGCCGACATCTTTAGGAGAGTCTAATAACCCTAGTGCCCCACAACTTGTGGGGACTTTTCCCCTCCGACCAACAATGAGGGTTATCCTTAACACAATGGTGGGGACTATTTCCCCGAATTACAATAACTCACCTAGGGTCGACTTCTCTAGGATATTCTAATAACCCTAGGGCCCCACAACTATGGGGACTTTAACCCTTGAACAATAGGAGGGTTACCCACAATGACTTGACATGACTTTTTTACATTATTGAATCTCCCGATAGGCACATCGAGGCATGACATGACTCAAATGCATTACAGACACTTCCCAGAATAAACATCGGGGTACCATACATAAGATATACAGGTGAATACATTCCAAAGTTACAAATACATCAACACTTCTTTGATTTGGAAGATTCTTTTGTGTTTCTTGGGTTTTCTTCACCCTCAAAATTTGGAGGGGACATATAAATCCCATTGTAATTCCATTTCTTTGATGGTTTCGAAGTGCTTTTGGCTAATGATTTCCCTTCATCTGCTTAATTTTTTTCCTAAATCAATGCCATAAAAAATACCTCTTTCATAATATCATTGTTGTCTTCTTCCTCATATGAACAACTATATTCCTTGGTGTAAAGACTCTTCCTTTGTTTGGAAATATTCTTCTTGTTCCTAACAATGGATGGTTTTAGGGGCTATATACAACCCATTGGCTGTATTAAGGGGGTTACAAAAATTTAGTGGGTTATTTTCTTATACAGAAAGGGTTTTTTCACCTAAAATATATTTTCCTAATATTTATTAGAAAAAAAATCCAAACTGAATAGCCTCTTGTATATTAATGAGGAAAATGAAAAAAACTATTTTCACCCTAGCAAAAGCTCCCTCTATTCTATATTTCACCCCTAATTTCTAGAGAAAATCTAGTGAAATCACTCGTTCACCCCCAATTTTCAGTAATGGAGGATCCTAAGGGTTATTTCTCCCTCCATTGTCCTTGTAATTTAGGCATATGGTTGCAGTCAACTACATTTTTAGTCAATTTCATGTGATACCTTCTTTGATAACTTAATTTCTAGTATTAGAGGGGAAATCAGGTGTTATTTTGTTCTATATAAAGGATACAATGATTCATGGTTCACCCACATCGTATTACGCTTACTTTAATGCCCCGTTTTGGAAATTTTGGAGAAATGCACAAATTGGGAAAATTCGAGCTTAATTAGTCATGACTCTAGAGGGTTCCAACTTTCACCAAATGGTCCCAAATGTGAATGGAGATGGTATGGTGAGTATTAAAACATCCCAATATGTTTTATTTATAATTTTTATCATATTTTATACCTATGCAAACTTTTTTGGGGCTAATGAAAAAAAGACCAAAATTTCTAGGGAATTGTGTTCAAATCCCCCCAAGGGTGATGGCCAAACTAGCTCTCCAAATCAAGTACGACCATCCCAAATATCAGAACAGAGTATGGGAATGAGTACCAGGAATCAATTAATTCCCTTAATAAATTTTTTTAAGTTCTTCAAGTGGATTATGATCTGCAACATTTGTAGGGTAACTTTCATAGAAATTGCCTAAGGGAAATTTGCATTACTAGCTAGACTTGACATAGGAAAGGTAGAATATATGGTTCTGAGAGTAATATGAAACATGGTGGTATTATATGGAATACAAATTTATTCCCAAAAATCATAAAAATAAAAGGTAATTCCTCCCACAAATATGATACAATACTCCTTCAAGATTGAATCCAAAGTCATGGAAACTAGTGATTCAATGGCATGGGAATGCAAGAGTTTCACATATGGATTTCTTGGATTTCGACCCATAGAGAATAGGAAAATTAAATTAAATAGTAACACATCATACATGGCTGTCACAAAATCATCAAAATCATATAACATCCCTCATACAAATCTGATAGAGGACTCCTTCAAGATTGAAACCAAAGTCATGGAAACTAGTGATTCAATGGCATGGGAATGCAAGAGTTTCATAAATGAATTTATTGGATTTATACCCACATAGAATAGGGAAATGAAGTTACAGAGTAACAAATCATATATTTCTATCACAATATCATCCAAATCATATAATATCCCTCATACAAATCTGGTATAAAACTACTTCAAGATTGAAGCCAAAATCCATGAAAACTAGTGATACAATGGCATGAGAATGCAAGCTTTCATCATAGGAGTTTCTTAGATTTAGATATGAATAGAATATGGAAATTAAATTACAGAATATTGAATAATATATTCCTTCCAAAACATCATAAAACTCATATAAAATTCCTCATACAAATCTGATATAAAACCACTTCAAGATTGAAGCCAAATCCATAAAAACTAGTTATTCAAGAGCATGGGGAATGCAAGAATTTCATACATGTATTTCTGATATTTAGACTTATAGAGAATATGTACATTATATTATAGAGCCATACATCATACATTATATATTGTTCATCAACTATCCTCATCAAAGCGCAAGCACAACTCCAACAAGTGCGCCATCAACATGAGAGTGTGGGGGGGTGGAGAAGAAGGACTGAAAGAATGGGGAGATAGATGAGAATTCAACTGCATGGACCTTAAAAATGAAAATAAAACTCCTTCATTAATATTCCATGATATTTTTGAATTTCCTCTCCATCAACCAACTTGGAAAGGAATCCAACTCCCTCGAAATTGGTTCACAAGCAAGGAGAGTGAACACTCACTGTGCAATGGACAAGCAAAAGCTCTCCAAAATTCCAAAGGACAATTAAAAAATGATCAAAATATATTATAATTTCTCATTACATCCTTTTATTAACTTCATGCTTCCTCCTAAGGTCAAATTTCCCTCCATGAGCTTCCTCCAACTCATCTTAGTGGTTTAGTAACTCTCATGGCTCCTGTCTTCCTCTTCATGCTACAAGTCTTTCCCCAATTAGACTGGCTGTCTCTAAATCCCAAATTCGACCTCTTGGTGGATATTTTTATCCCTTACATTTCATATTTGGCATATGTCAAAAATAAGGTTTGAATTTGTCATACTTGTCATGGAATCTTCCATCATTTGTTGTCATAGAGTGCATATAATATCCTTACAAGTGGCACACCTTGTCTTCTAGTCTCTTCCTCTTCCATGGGAGTTTCCCTCCTTTACAAATTAGAATTCCTTGGCTCATTATATGATATTTTACACCAAATTACCATCCAATAATTTTACATTACCAATGTGTTCAAATTTGGATGAATATCATGCTAAGTGTGCGGGGAATCTAGTCACCCAAAGTCTTCACAAGCTTCCAAGTGTCTTCATGAACTCATGGCACCTTGTTTTTTTAGAATTTATCATTTATGTGACCCAATTAAATGTGAATATGGTAAAATAAAGTCCTTTTGGGTCCCATATCCCCTTATTACAAAATTTATGTCTCCATCTCAACCTATGGAACCAGTAGGTTGGTGAAACATTATTTGCAAATAGTCTTATTTGGAAATTATTTAATTGGGGACATGACTTACAGTGTTAATGTGATTCCACTTTTCATTCTTAGTTTTCTAGACATTTTAATATTTGCATAACATATCCATTGTCGAAATCACAAGTCTTGAAGGGGCATGCCACACATTCAATTTATTAGAGAATACAAACTTACATCACAATTTTTATCCAATAATTAACATGATTTTCTTTTTATCATGCTTGTTATGTTTTTTATCCACAGTTACAATAGATTATTATATTGTAAATTTACCTTTTATCATTCCTTCTATCATGGATTCTTTTTTAGCCCTATTGAATTCTAGGGAATTCTTGATTCTTAGGGTTCATTTGGTGTTATTGGGGTTTTATTATGTCCTAGTAGTATTGGTTCCATGAAAGTCTTATAGAGCTCAAAAGATATGATTTATTTTATGCCTGGCCATGTTTAAAATATCGACCAAAATTTATATGTTTTTAGTGGATTCTACTCTTGATGGAGAGACGCCACATGGTCTTTATATATTCAAACTGAATTTGACCTAGTTGTTTAAAATGTGCTTTTATTAGGATATTTCTCTACAATTGTTATCGGATCTAAGGCGTTATTGAGAATGTATATGTTCATATTGTACATCTCCTATTGTCGATGTTTGGGATGTTTGTAATATAAATGAATGCACACTAATTATAATGGTGGGGCTACAGTGGAATGTTCATTATTTTGGTTGTGTTCTTGTAGAGTTGTCCAAAGCGTACTACTAGATTCTTTTATTTGTATTGAGAAGTTCGTGACTAGTATATTTTTTTATTAATATTGGAAAGTTTGTCAATTTTATTTGTGACCTAAATTTGTTGGGTTTGGTACTTGTTTTAAAATATATTTTTTTTTTGTAAGGGTCATTCAGAAGTAAAATGTTTTTTGGTGATTTGTTTTGATATGTAATTGATATCATCATCCAGAAATAAATCTACTTGTGTGATAAATATATGATTTAATTGGAACATGATACTTCATTTCCATCATGATTGTATATAATATGTACATGGCATGTTTGACATAAGATGTAGATATTATGCTATTTGATATCTAGTATTTTGCATTCAATGAGGGTGCTAAGACAATTTTACCACATTTTGCATGCCTTCAAAATTTTCAAGGACATGGATGCAAACACCTCCTCAGTTTATCTAAGAAAAAATAGTATTTAATAGAGTAGTTCTAATGATACGTGTGATGATGCATTAATGTGCTTTCTATTCTTGTGAGTGTATGTTCTTATTTCTAATAACCATTGTAAGTTTATAACTAACTCTAAAAATTCTAAATCAAACGACATCATTCATATTTTGATTGTCAACAAAAGAAAGGAAAAAGTGGCATTCGTATCTATAAACATATAAGCAGGTTATTTTTTTCTTAGAGGGTAGCTTAAAAATGAGAGATTTGGAAAATAATCTAATTGGGAATTAATACACTATATTAATTTTGTGGGTCTCGATAATACTCCATGTTGTAATAATGGTTTGTAGGTTCCATAATCACTACACCATGTGAAGTGTTCAATTCTAACAGTTTGTTGGTATGTCAAGATTTGGGTCCCCACATGTCCGTTGGGCCATTAAGGGGCGAGATAAAAATGGAGTCCCCACTTTCCCTGGATCTAGTTAGTGTAGTTATAAGTGGCCCAATATTGCTTGTGAAATGTATAAATAAATAACTCCTCTCCTCATTCATGCATTTGTTCATTTGAGGGTCTAGGAGTCAAAAGAGTCAAGTTTTAGTATGCGCTCTTCTATTGCACTACCTTAGTAATCTACAGAATAAAAAACTGAGTCTTCTTGGAAAAAGATTCACCAAGACATTACAAGGTTTTATAATTTAATGAAAGATTCACTAAGTTTTTACAATATTTTATAATTCAGTGACATGTTCGCCAAGATTCTACAATATCTTATAATTTAGTTTAAGATTTGCCAACATTTTACAAGATTCTATAATAGAATGAAAAATTAGCCAAAAAAATTATATATACATATTATATTATTGATAAAATAGCCTTCAAATTTCCCTATATATTAGGGAGATTCTCCCATTTGTTATACATATAAATTTCAGGGGTGTTCTTAAAATTATCCCTATTCCCAACTCTGCTTTGTTGATAATTATTCATTTGTTCTTGAGAATCTAATTCTTCTTCACTGTCATTGTCTTTTCTTTCCTCGAACATGCACGTAGAGGAAAAATGTCTAATTCTTCCACATTTAAAGCACTTGAAGGGAAACTTTCCCTTGTACTTGCATTGTCCTCTTTTCATCTTTCTAATGAAATTGGCTTCTTCTTCATCAGACACGTCATATGGGTTATTACACGCATGCTTGTTTTTTTTGTGCTTCCTCGTGCCTTTAAATGTTTCTTCTTTCATGGAGCCATTATAATTCTCGGTCCTCATCTCATAGGATGTTAGAATTCCATCCAACTCATCCCGTGTCAACTTATCCAAGTTAGATTTATCTTCTATTAATGACACCTTATAATTCAACCTTGGTGAAAAGGTCCTCAAGATTTTCTAAACAATTGAGTATTTTTCAATGGTTGCACCGAGCCCTTTCAAGGAATTTGAGAAAATATCCTGCAATGTCTTCTTCTTATTCCATCTGCAATGTTTCAAATTGTCCAAAAAAAGTCTGTAATTTGGCCTTATTAACCTTTTCATCACCCTCATGCAAGCTCTTCATTTTGTACCATACTTCATTTCCTATAGTACATTGCATAAATTTGATGAATTCCACATCAGCAAGACCACATAGTATTACATTATTCAATTTTGTATTCCACTCATATTCTTTTCTATCCTATGGATCGACTGTTGCAATTCTAAGAGTTGTGTGCTCCTTTTCATCAGTTTCTTCTGATTTAGTTGAAGTTGATTTTGGAATCTTGTATCCATTTTATATTGATTTTCATATTTCCATACCAAGATATTTGTTGGGCTATATGGCAGACCCGAGTTTATACCATTAACTTCGCACCAACAAAAAGACCCACAGTGTTGGCCCTTTCGGCAACAACCCGCGAACAGGTTGCAGTCTCACCCGAAACAGCTATGGGGTGCCACAGAACTAGGTTTATGCAAGCAGAAGAGGGATATTACTGTACCTTTAGCCTTAACCAATTGTAAACATGCAACACAGAGCTTCGAAATTTACTTATATAACTTCGCAGTTTAGATAAACAAACAGTTTCTTGCTTAACCCTTAACTGGGAATTCACAACGAAGTTAATATTTAGCAGTTATCTTACTTTAACATTCACCTACTTATCAAAAGCATAAAAACATCACAGCACAAAAATAACACAACACAAGATATAACGTGGTTCACCCCTAGGGTAGGGGCTGCGTCCACATAACTGCTTTTATTCAACTCTTTACAAAACAACAGTTCTGATCTGTGCACTCAGCTGCAGATCCACCCTTCAAGTCTTATTGTGCACTTAGCTGCAGTTCCTTTCTTACAAACTCTAAGCTGTGCACTTAGCTGCAGTTCCTTTCCTTACAAAACCCTCTGCACACACAGCTGGGACTTAACCTTCAAAAACCTTCGCATCAACTTATCATAAGAGAACCTACTATAACCTTGCTTGACTCTTTTACATAAGTGCCTTATTTATACAAGTGCACTATTACAATACCATGGACTTAAACCATGGGCACCCGCAAATCATGGGGCAATTTGCAAAAAGAGGGGCTTTGACCCAACCCCGACACCCCTAAGACTATTTTGTGTTGCGACTCTTCTTACATCTTTGCGCAAAAACCGTGGAGTTACCAAAATTAGTGACCGTTGAGGTGCGCGCCCCAACAATATTGTAAATATACCTCCATTCGTTTCTTCCAAAATGTATAGTTGGAGCCATCAAACCTAGGTTCTTTGTTGGTATACAATCCTTGTTTGTCCATATCAACGCTAGATCTTTCCTCTAGATGTTAATCTGTCACTGAAGAAACCCACTCTGATACCAATTGTTGGATTTATCTTATACTGAGAGGGTGAGGGGGGGGGGAGGGTGTGAATTAGCATAAAGCGCAGATTACAATTTATTCCACTTAATAGATTTTCACCACTTAAAAATTTTCAGCTGAAATAATGATAAACACTATTGCACATAAGGCCTAAAGAATAAGTATATGCATATATGTAGATAAAATGAATTACATCAGCAGGAGAATACAATCTCCAAACATGAGCACCAACTAACTTTAGGTACCAACATGATACATAAGCAACAACCTGTTGGATACAGGAACCGACCTATAACGACCTCGATCTGTGTGAGTACCAACTCATGAACTTTAGGCACCAACCTAAACAGATGTTTGTCTTACTACATAAGCTCCGACTTGTATAAATCAAATATCAACTTGTGTATGACTACGATCTCCATTTTTTTCTTCAACTACAACTGAATGGAAGAACCCACTCCCAAATTATATTTACCAACTCCAACTACAAGGAGGATCCAACCCCCTAAAGGTTTTACCAGTTTCCATTGGAAGAAAGAACCAACTCCCTGAGTGTTTTACAAGATGCAACTGGAAGGAAGATACGACTCCCTCTTTCTTTCCCCCTTCGACCTCCCTAATATTTTTTCCCAGTAGCTACTAGAAGGAAGATTTGACTCCCTAATCCTTTCCACGTCCTACCTCCCTAACAAAAAATAATTGTGTGACAAATAATTGAAGTATGCACTTTGCCTTTACTGTTATGTGTGACTTGAAAAACTACAACTATTGTGGCTCTTATGGTTTGCATATTTTATCATATGCATAGGAATAACTAGTTTCCTTATTTGAGATATATGATAATATTTGTGATTTACATAGTCTTCATATATCTGTGAACACCGGTCTACAATTTGTGTTCCTACGTTGTTCAATGTTCCGATCTTTACTTAGTCTCTTATGTAGCTTTGCAATATGCATCATTTACTAAGTAAAAGCTTCACATATCATGAATTCGGGTATCCTTTTACTTCATTTCTTCTTTCTATTCATCGTCTGTTGATCTTGCCCAATTCAACTCTGCTTCATAAAAAATCCTTCTGGGATCAATGAAGCAGTGATACCTCCAAGCTTGCACACAAAAAATTAAATGTGATTTCACACTTCACAAGCTTACTTCAATACATATATCTCTTTTTTATTTATACTCTTTCTAACTCAATAGATGTGTCAATTTTTTGAAGTTCTCAACTTCGGTGATGCCCCAACTTATTTACATCTTGATCAAGTTACCTACTGCGTTGGTGTGCCGCTTACCGCAATTCAACTTTGTGGGGTTTGATGCACATATGTCATTTATTTGTGGGGATTTTCACACACAATTCCATATCTGAGTGGTATTGTGCACATCCTTATCTTTCACATTCTTCTTCAAATTTGTTCATGGCGGTATCTTTGCACATTCTAGAGTTCCACAATTTATTTTATGGTTTTCTTCAAATTGTCTTTGTGTGGTGAAGTCTTCATGCTCTTCATTCATCTTGATATCAGTGTAGTGCAAATGTTCAACCTTTCATATTTGACATCGATGAAAACATAAAGGGTTCAACAAATATATTTCAATATATCCTCAAGTTGAGGCATTGAAAATTACATAGAAAATCCAACACTATTTTGACAAAACTCTCATATAAAAATTTTATGGACCATGGCTAACTTCTATAGTTATTATTCAATATCTTACTACTAATTGGTACAATTAATTAAACGTAAAAAAAATCTCTAGAAGTTTCTTCGTTGTCATTTTTAATTATAAAATACAATGAATATTAATTATGGAAGTAAGAAATGGTTTTTCTAGATACCATGGTTCTCAAAATTCAACTCGAGGAGTATGCCAAATTTTATAAACTTGGTTTGGGTGCGATCACTAAATATTCACATACACTTGTGGAACATTAAATTCTAGAAGATAACAATAATATTCTCAATAAATTTCCTAAAATTCTTGACTCTAGCTAGGACAAAAAAATGTATCATCACCTCTACAAAAGTGTGCCCAGATGTTGATTTGCATGAAGGTCTCATTTATCATGTCATGTTATAATGTGGAGACCATTGATGTTCCCAAGACTTGGATTATAAACACACATCATTTCCTTGTATGATTTTGAAATATACAATCCAATTGAAGGGTTATTCTCCAACACCCATAGTCATTCAAGGGAAAAAGCATTACATATAATTAACCTAAAGGATGGTGATAAATGGTGAAGAAATATCTAGTATAGTATCTTCCAAAATTAACTCAAAACAATCATGATCTATCGCATTGGTTCAAGTACCCAACTCTCCCTTCAAAGCTTGTGATGTTAATATGGATTCAATGCCACCCTCTTCTATGCAAGGAGTTCTAGTTGATAAGATCTTAGGAGCATTGAAGAGGCGTCCTGAATCAAACATTTGGATCCAAAATCGTAATAATGTATCCACCTAGTGTAACACCCCAGTTTCGACCCCATTTGCATTAAATGTATATGATGTATATATTGTAATTAGTCATGGTGTGGAGCTAAAGGCAAAATCCCCACCATCGATTTAGCGTTTTATGTTTCGACGATTAAAAATCGTTGCCGATGGTATTTTGTGCTAGCCAACACATTATAATTTTGGACATCATGTAAATATGTAATTTAATTAAAATACCCACAACCATATATGTCAATGCAACATTAAAAGAGATGGGGGCATGATTCCTAAGGATAAGGGGGGGATGTTTAACCTTTGGGGCCATTGGGGAAAAAGCCATGTGTCAGGAGGAGAACCCATCTAAACCAACTACCTCCCCTTGTCTTATTCACCAACCCAAATTAATTCCCCATGAATTGGTTGGGTAGTTATTTCCCTTGGGGGACGTATGCGTGGGCAGCCGTCAGTTCTGGCATAGCTGCCAGCCCCTGACCTCACGCATTCCCAAAGAGGGGGATTACATTCAGTTCCCTCACATGGAGCAGAGAAATCCATTCTACACTCACCCATGCAGGGATTTTTTCCGCAGGCAGTTGCGTTATGTTCTTCCCTTCACGATTTGGTCTGGGTATGTGATTTCCTTCACGTTGGGGCCATTTTATTCATTTTACTCAGGCTGGGAAAACCGATTTTGTCTTCCTCACGTCTGAATGAGTTGTATGCTCTCAGCATGTGCGTTTTTGTTGTTTTCCTCATTTTTCCCATGGCTGGGAAGTGTTTATGTTAGTGTTTAGTGATTGGGATCATTTCAGGACATTTCTGTGTGGTTTCCATGCCTTTGTCGGTTTGGAATTTCATGTTCTTGGGATTTCAAAACCAATGGGGGACAGAGTCATGAATTTTGGGATGTTGTGAGTCATTTTGGCCATGATATGGCCATAAACGACTCTGGAAATAGACTGACACAGTCTGAGTTGTGTTCTCCAATTGCCATACCCGATTTGGTCTATGTGGTGTTTTCCCTTCAATCCCAGAGCTATTAGTGTTGTGTGTATATCATTTTTAGTATTTGGACTATTTTTGGAGTGGAAACGAGGTCTAAGCTTGCTTGAAAAACCTAGTGTTGGCATGAGCCTCACAGGCAGAGCTAGAGGGCTGGATTTTTTCTCTGTACACCTTGAATAGCACTAGAAGGGAGGGCATAGCTTGAGGGACTGCATAGTAGAGAAGGGGATGCTTCCTTATGTTGGGTGGTGTAGATGTCTTAGAATTCTATCTAGTTCTAGTGCAGGTATCCATAGCTCTTGGTTGAGCTCACTAGCTTAGCATCCAGTCTTTCCAGATCCCTTATAGCCTGATAAACCCAACTCTATTTGGCTTGGTTGAGTGTTGTGTATCCTTGGCTATGTGTAAGCCTGCTACTGTTCCCGTATTCCTTGTGGAAATCATGCCCAGCTCGAGGGTGGCAATGATGCTAAAAGATCGATGAGCACACTGGCCTATGGTTGGGTGGAACGTTGCAGTGACGTAGCTGGTTGCGGTACAGACTTCTTATAAGATAAGTATCTCTTTTCTATTTTATATATGCAATGGTATTTGTTGCTTAATGAATATAATGAACATCTTAGATGCTGTGAATGTTTGAGCAAGATGTTTGCTTCTGTTGTATTATGATAACTATGCATCTGTGTATGTTTGCATTTTTATTATGATGTTCATGGGGATAGTTTGCCCATATTAGCTAGAAGCTATGTTAGTCGTGTCCTCTCCGCTGAGTAGAGGGGTGGGGACATGACACCCTAAGTTTATCAAGTGTAAGGTATCTAAATCAACTACAACTACAATTACATTAACTATGGATCTAGTGGAAAATTGGAAAGAGATATAAAATAAACATGGTGAAAAAGGTAATAATGTGTTGTTTCTTTAGGTCTAAAACCCATTCATTTTGAAGCACAACAATCATTTAAAATAAATTGTAAAAGTATCCATGTCAAAAATGACCTTAAATGAGCCAAGTCAATCAATGTAAACTTTGGCTTAGACAAAATGTTACTATTGTATGGGAATTTATATAAATTGACCTATGTTATAGAAAAAATGTATAACCAAAAATTTCCAAACAAGAAAATATACCTTTAGAAGAAAGCGTACTTTTTTTCACCCTAATGCTTAACCTTAGTGGTAGGTCATTCTTCAATTATAAGGTTATGTCAAGCTACTTTGAGATATTAAAACAATAGGAAATTTAATTTCATTTGTAGGACTCAAGCATACCTGCTATTTTCTCTTTCTTATTCAATTCTCCATCTCCTCCTTTCATATAGGCTATGAGAGCATATTAAAACACACAATTTCTTTCAAAGTGTGATATAATAATCAAATTTGAATCATATAACTGATAATTGGATGGCTAGCATGTCACTTGGTCTAATGTATACTAAGGGAACATATGAAAACTAAGGGCTTTACCAGTCTAGTGTGCACATTTAGCTTCAACGAGAATTATAAGGTTCTTGGAGATGATTAAATTCCTTGTCTTCATCATTCATATTAATAACTAGAATCCTAGAACTCGTTAAATGGAAAATGAGCAGTAAATAGATATCAATGCATCATTCAACATCTAATTTTAAACAACAAATATATGTACATCAAAACCAAACTATTATCTACAAAATATTAAGTGTCCGAAAATAAATGCATGTTCATGTATGATGATAATCAAAACATAACACTTACATGTCATAAGAATGACAACATCATTTCCTAGTGTTCATACAATAGGTGAATAAGAGGGCATATGATAATAACCAAAATCAATTAATCCAACCCTAATAATATGAAAGGGATCTCCATTAGTATGGGACTTGAACCCATTCATGACCACTATTAACCAATGGGGGAAACACGGGCATAAACTGAACTAGAAATAAAATTCCTTCTCCTTTTCCATTGATAAGTAAAAGAAACTAGAAGATTCTTGGCTTGATATTCCATTTACATACTTAGTATTGAGTCAAACTCAAGCTCATGTAGTAATTGAATATTAACAACCATTCATCCTTCATCTCTATGGATGTTATAGGAAAACAGTTTCAATGAAGTAAAGTAGTATACGACTATAACTATACTATGCATAATCATGATGGATGAAGGATGATAAAGTTAAAGTAAAATTTGTGTTGGCAAGTAGAATAGACTTAATGCCTCATCAAATTGCAGGGGGGGTATTTCTTACCTTCATATTGCTTCACTGTTCTCATAACCACATGACACTAGGAAAATTAGTTTTCAATGCCAAAAAGTTATTTATATATCTCTTGGCATCAAACAAAATCAAATACTAGTGTCCCTTTGTTTTTTAAAACTAGGAATAAACTTTGTATACCTTCTCTATTTGTGTCAAAATAACATTACACAGGTTATGTATTAGTAAAAAAAAATAGCATAAGCCTCTAATCATTCCAAATTGCATTACCAATGCTCATTCTATCATTAAAAACGAGTTGATTGTAACTAGAAAGTCTTCATCAAACCAACCACTAGTGGCAGTGAAACTCTAGGTTCTAGGTTCCAAGTCCATAAACCGATGATTGTAACTAGAAATCATTTGTAAAACCAACAACTAATTGCAATGGAATTCAACTTCTTTTGCATCGAGGAATGCACTATAGTCATATTTACACCATAAAAAACTTGTGTTAAAATTGGTGCATGCATTCTCAATCAACATGAATTAAATGAACATATTAAACTTGGGTCTAAATTTGTTTGAGGAGGCTATCGCATCAAGATTTAAACAAAAAATAGGCATTCACTAAATCAGAATAAGAATATAACCATCCCTTCATACTCATGATGACCTCCAATTATTCCATCAAGGGCAAGAATCACACCATAATTTGTATGAACATTTGCTCAACTAGATGCTAACACACATGCCAAAAGAATTGTTAGTTGAATAATATCTGACCCACCATATATAATTTGTACCTTGGTGAAGATTTGACCTCTAAATTATGTGCTACTAGAAAAGCATGGAAAAAATGTTCAAGGTCAAAATTGGAAGGCCAAATGAGGAGTAATCCTTTAGGCTCTTCAACATAACTCATAATAGTCCAAAATTAATGATGGCATTTGACCAAAATGTGTATGCATATGTACATATTCAAATATCAATCATATGGATTGCTTTACATAGACAAAGGTTCCATCTTCACAGGATTTTTTTATACATAAGTAATTAAACCATGTTGTCCAAATAATAATATTTGGAATTGCATAAATCAATACAAAACAATTATAAACCAAAGGTAATATAAGAAATCAAGTAGAGTTTGCTTTTGCACCTCGTATATTTTAGAATGTTGAGAGAGAGTGAGAGGATTTTCAAATAAGGGTTTTTCCATAAAATGAAAAAGTAGATAAATTGCTAATCGGTAATGAATCAAAGAAGGCAACACACAACTAGACTTGATCTTGCCACAAATCAAAAAATTCACCATGCAAGCACCACAGAGAGACAAGAAAATATAGACTCATACCATGTCTTGAGATTAAATTGTCCATAATGCTTAGTCATTTATCAATGTTAACGGGTTGTTTATTTAATAGTTGTAGTCATTGATTGCCATCAACAAGTAGTATATTTAGTCATTTTAATCATTAATTTATATCAACTAGTATATTTAGAAAATACATTGCAATATAATTCATTAATTTATAAATGGGCACGGAGGAATCGCATCACCGACCTCTTTCCTATAAGGCATGTGCTCTTCCATTGAGCTAACACCCTTTAAGAATTGGGGAGATGAGAAATATTAACACATAGATTTCACCATTTGTAATTCTATATTATAATCATTGATCATTTGTCAAGTAATACAATGAAATAGATGTACCCAATTCTATAGGAAACTAAAATCAGGTGTACTTGGCCTTTCATAATTTGTTTATATCATTAAGAGACGTGGAATTATGTGGAAATTTATTTTTTTCCAAATGATAACAACACTAGTGCCTCTTTCTAGACCAAATACAATTCATGGTTAGTTTTTCTCTTGCCAAAGGAGATTAAGATTACATAGTTTTGTTAAGGAAATAAAATTTGTAGGTGTTTCTGTTAAGCCAAGAACACTATTAAACAAACCAATTACACCATATCCAACTTGCATTGAAAGATTATACAACATAGAAAAGGATATATTAGAAAAATAAGAAACAAGAACAAAGTTGAAAAGACCCCAATTACTTTATGTATACAAAAAAACATTGTGGTAGCTGCAAAATCCTCACCTGTAACACTATATGTTGTTAGGATTGTGCTAAGACAATCTCCCGGTTTGGTTTTGGATGACCACTACTATCAAATGAAAAAGAGATAGTCTCAATTAGATTTCCGTAACTAAGCATGAACAATAAAAGATGTAGATTCAATGAGGGTTATTATTCCATTGTGTATATATATGCATGGCGGTAGCATGGCGAGCAATCAAAGTTGTTGAAAAAATTATTAAATTAATTGAGTATTATTAAATCATCACTACGGGAGTCCATAAACTTAGAGATTCCAACACTATATATGCAAAGACGAAAACATAAATAAATCTAACCTATACTCCTAGCATTGAATAGGACTATGCAAATTACAAGAATCTTGTTCATTGGGAAACAAAACAAGAAAATGATCCGTTGGGCACATGTTATAGTATTTCACTCAAGAAAATCTTGAGCATTTGTGCATGCACTTATTTAAGCAAATCTCGTTCCCAATTTCAATTGACACGATTCCCTTAATTTGCAAAACAATAAACAAGGCATGTAAAATTTGTTGAAAAACTAGTCTATTTCACACATTGACAATTGTAAAAATAAAAGGAGATGATCTTTACTGGCTTAACAATGCAAAGTGTTAAAGGGAACATGTTATGTTTGTTTCACTCTGAGATACACAACATTCACATAACAAAGTTAAATTCAATGTTATCATTGACCTTCAATGAGATAGCCTACACTCAATTTAATAGTTAAAATAAAATGAAAAGAATACTAAGAGGATTGATCCACACAGTTTGTAAACATGACTTATGTCGACAAACTCAAACACTATAATACTAAGCATGGAATCCCAAATGATGCAACTCTGTCCTTCAAAACTAAGCAAGGCTACCTTGTTTTATATCTTGAAATTTAATGCATTTTTCATTCATAAAATGAGTTTGCAAATGAATTGCTCCAACCATACACTTAGATTGTGAGACAAACAAAACCAAGTGAAACATGCTATTTGCATAAGCCAAGTTATAAACTAAAGAAAATACTGAATCAAAGTTATCTCTCTTGTGTATTCAAGTCATGAGATTGAAATCATTACACAGCTCTAGTGATAACATGATTCCAACCAAACATAAACTTAATATGTAATGATTTATACAATTAATCACTCTTTAGACTGAACAACAACGAAATAAATGCACAATTTAAATAAGAATAACACAAAATGTAAGGAATCAAAACACCAAATCGAAAACATAGTAACTCTATCCACTAAAGTAAAACATAAAATCCCTACGCTATCAAAAAAATCAACGTGATCGGATTGGTGGGCCCTCCAAATCGACGTATCATTGCTTAAACGACTACAAGCTTCGAACGAAGTGAAACACGAACTAATCACAGAACATCAACATTATATTAAAATGATATCAACAATACAATTTGATACATGAAATGAATTATGTTGGCCTGAGTATTTGATTTTAGATTGACCTATTTGCCCGACCATTTGCACCGATCGGACGACTGGCAACGTCGGATGTGACCGCTCACACGAGCCAGGTCGTTCAATCAGTGCAAATGGTCGGTTAAGTAGTTTACTCCTATGATTTTTGATCATTTATATGCCTAATCTACTGCTCTCTCTTTTTTCTATGCTCAATGGAAATTTATTTATAAATTAAATTAATGAATTGAATTCCTTAAAATCGAAACTGTCTTTCACGATTTGGGAAAATCAGCCATAACAGAAAATATGGGAAAACTTAGATTAGAAAATTAGTCTTATCTCCCAAACCATACTTCATTTTGGACATCAACTCACATCTTAATTTGGACACACAAAACCCATGTCTTGGATTTTTTATATTCACCTTCATTACCTCGAAATTCCTTTCCATAAGTTAACTATATTAGAAACCGCTGCTAATTTTGGCTAAAACGTTGTTCATGAGTTAGGGTCCACACATATGACGTTGGTGTGATCTTATCAACACAAAATCATGTCTTAGGATTCTAGTGACAAAACCCTTGTCTTGGATTTCTTTCTTGTCTTGGATCAACTAATAGTGTAAAATATGTCAAAACATAAGCTCAAGAAAATTCTTATCCCCCATTTTAATCCAATTAAGGGAAACACATGCAATATCTGTCACAATTGGAGTTTGGATCCTATAATATTGACAAATATAATTAGCTAGCATCTTGAACATAATAGGAAGTTAAAATGAGGACTTGGGGATCATTAAAATAGGATTCTAAAACAAACTAGTTATTTGTGTACAAAAATATTAGCACACAAATAAAACATACTTGAAAACACAAAATCCATATCCCTTTGAATTACTTGAATCTCTATCTTTAACAAGATTAAATCCATGAAGAGGCTTGACAAAATAAACAAAATATCAGATTTACTTTGAAGACAAGACATGCAAGTCCAAAAGCAAAAAGTAGGTAACAAGGAGATAAATAATATTCTAGCTTACTATTCCCAGTTCTTTGGTCATTTCCTTCTATTAAAATAAGGATCCGGAAAATGAGATTGTTGAGCAGGTAGGAAAATTTTCAGCAACAATATTACACTTTTCTATGCATCTGAGATCATTTACTTGCAACAAAAAAAACTAGAAAAGGATTTTGTTCTAAATATTTGTCAAGGTTTGAGGCAAGGGAAATGAAGAACAAGTTTCAGGGACAACTAGGGGATTTTCCAAATTATAGTAAATACAAAAGATTAAGAAATACACTAAAATTCATACCGAAATTTTAACAGGACAGTATGCAATCTTTAAAGAAGTAATTACCTTTGTACAAAATATTTGGGACCCTTTCCTGACAAGATAGAAATATCACTTGCTCTTATAAATTTACAACACATTCTTCCATAATCACTATATGTTCAAAATATGGGGTGGTAGGTGTGGGGAGGGGATCCTTTTGGACCCCAATGAAAAAGAAGAAATGACATTCTCATAGGGAATTGGAGGGACGGCTAATAACTAGGTAGAAATGGCTCATCAGACGTAGGCACATAAATTGTGAAAAGCATTCTAATTCAGTAGGTTCTAATCCTCGGTGACTCTTGTCATAAAGCATGTGAAGAAAATTGCAGTGAAAGAAGGGATTATTCGATGAAAAATCTATTCACTATTAACTCATTTCATGTCATAATATCAAAACAACCTCACAAGTGCTCAAATAGGGAACCAAGTCAAATCCCTGCAACAACACAAAGACTAAGATGATGATGCCAAGAAACCATGCTCAACTACATAGAATCATATTACTATGCTTTGCAGATGAAGCATTCATTAAGGGAGTGGCAACGTATTACATATAATAATATAATAATAATAATAATATCATTAGGATAAAGAAAGGTCAAAGGGCACATTCCCATTCACCTCATGACCGTTTAATGCATATAAATTTATAAGTATACCATTAGGAGGTTCAATGTAACATCATCAATCCATACCAATCGATCATCATTCCATGTTCTAGTTTACAATTGTAGAAAGATGTTGTCAATGAATAATAAACGTGTATAATTTGGTGTCGAGTGTGAAAGTAAGCATGGTTGTTTTAGTTAATTTGAAATAAATAATGCATGTCTTAGATTCATAAGTCCTTAATTACATTAGCATGTGTATATCTTGAACATTTTATGTGTTTTATATTTTACTTTCCTTCTAGACACCAAATTGATTGTGCCATGTTCTTTCTTCCCATTTGCTTCCTCCTACTTTTCGCAGTATGACTAGTGATATTGGAAATTTGTTTGACATCATACATCCTTGTCTCTTTGAAATAGTGGCTTGAAATTTCAAAGGTCATGGAGAATGATTTTGGACGGTGAACAATATTCAACATGATGTAGAGTAATAAATGTTGTGGGGGCAGCACTGTGAGCCGTTGGATCTCAACCTGTTTGATATCCAATGGCCCACAATGTTGTTGCCGCAACATTTATTACTCTACTGCATGTAAAATATTTTTCCCCCTTTTGGACATGTATGTAGGTCAAATTATGCTAATGATTTCATTATTAAACATAGAGAAGCTCTGGAATGTGAGCACGTTTCTCAACATTTGCATGAATGGATGAAGCTAATTTTTTATTATAAGCAATGTGAAATGGAAATATATTGAAGTTCATAATGGGAAAAAGGAAATTAATTAAGATTCGTATTTATATATGATATAATACTTCTAATTGTAGTGAATATTCTAATATGGACATGGTTATGTTGCAAGCTTCTTTGGCAGCATATAACTTATTTCACTTTCTATCATATGAGGGTACAATTTATTTGGAGAATATAGATGATCCCAATGAGCGTGTTGGGATTAAAGTTAATCTTGGAAATATTGTTGTCATTGATGTCAAAGGAAAGCAGAGAGCATATATGTCGAAGCAGAAGATGAAGAGTATTGATGATATTGATGTGGCCCCACTTCAAATATAGGTAATGATGATGCCCAAGTGAAGATATTTATGTACAGCCCACTTGCCCACTTTTGGAGGAAAGAAAATGAAATGAATATGAAGGAACTACACAATGGAATGAACTTGTGGGTGTTGAAGAACACCTTACAATTGTTTCGAAGACATGCTCTCTGGAGGTAAGGGTTTCTAAACAGTATGAAGCAGTTTTGAAAGTTTATTATGGAGTAGATCTTAGACAGGGTAAGAGGTGGATTTATACCTAATTATGAAGTAGATTAGAGGTAGATTACGAAGAAAATCAAAGGAAAAGTATGAACCATATTAGAGGTATATTATGAAGTAGATCAAAGGTAAGTTATGGGGCAAATCTAAGGCTTATTGTGAAGCAAATCTGAGGCATACTATATAGCAAATATAAGGCAGGTTATGAAGAATATTTGAGGATAATTATGTGCTACCTCTTTGAGGTGATTATGTAAACATTATTTATTTGTTGGTGCTTACATATTACTAATTTTGTGCTCAATTGAGGATATTGGTGTCTTCGCCAATAGGTTGGTGCCTACATATTGTTGAGTTGTTGCTCAGTTGTGGAGATTGGTACCTATAGTAGGTTGGTGGCTACATATTTTTGAGTTGGTGCTCAATTGAGGAGATTGGTGTCTCCAGTAGGTTGCTTCCTACATATTGTTGATTTGGTGCTCATTTGAGGGGATTGGTGTCTCCAGTAGGTTGGTGCATAGAAACTTTGTAACAACAGATAGGTGTTTACATGAATTTATAAAGATAAGATTTTGTGGTTTTCTCCTAAAAGGGTATGTACGTTAAATTTTGTGTGTTGTGATTTGATTTTATGTGTATTTAATGTTTTAAAGTAAATGAATGATGGATGAATGTTTAAATTAAATCAAATATAATATACTGATTCACCCCCCCCCACTCTTAGTATAAACATAAGTTCAACAGTTCAGGTGCTTTCTGCTCTTCCCTTCAAAACTACATGCCCACCCAACCCGCACACATATTTTCACACATGTAATTCTCATCGGTTTTTACCTGTAGAATCCATAATAAAAAAGTTCCCATTAGGATGTTATCTTAAGGGAGTGCACAAGGCAAATGTTAAAGTAGGATAATGATTCCTTAAGGAAAAATGTGTGGCACATGACATGATATAATGCACGTTATTGGTTACAATAACTCCAAAGGGCATACATGATTATTTGAGATATAATACACATATCCTACCAACACCTAACCATGTATTGAGAAGAATTCAAATGGAATTCAAGGGTTGCTTGTGAATCCAAATGCATACCAGGTAATTACAATAATTTACTAAACCCAAACCTTAATGGTTTCAATCAAAGTTGATAACTATCAACTAGCATCATGGAAAATAATGGATTGAGGGTAGTTGTGCCATGGGTTTTAGGAATTTGAATTCAAGTCAAAAGGTCTCAACCTTATGGAATTATAATATTTCAATTTGTGATTGAAGTATAATTAATCTCAAAAAGTCTCAAACTCATGGAATTATATTATCTAAATATGAGCTCAAAGTACAAAGGCCATTCAAACTTTATATATAGGGTTTAAACCAATTGGTGTTCATATTTTCCACAATGAGTCTAATCTCTATTAAGATTAGTTAATAATCTCCCCTTTTCCATATTATTCATTTAGTCACTTTCCTAGTGTAGGATGATGTTATCACTTTCCTAGTGTTATGCATATGTTATTTGGGTCCCACTAGCCACTTGATGCACCCTCATGCATGAATTTAGGAGATTTGGAGAACAATACATAGATTTTAAAATCCAACTCAATGTTCTAGGAATCTCACCTTCATCTAAGTGGAGTTAATCTCCAATGGTGAGTTTTAGTTATCCAAGTCTCCTAATGTGCTTCTTTTGCATGGGATTTGCATGATTTGAGTATAAAGTCACCCATGCTCACCTACTAGCTCATTTAGCTGATTGTTTGATCCATATTTTTGGGGATGAGACATGAGAGGCTTGAATGTCGAGAGAGAGGGATAGTAAACCTGTAAATATGCTATCATTTGATCCAAAAATGAAATTGGAGGTGAGGATGAAAGAGCCTCACCTCTTAGAACAATAACTTAAAACAGATTAACCAAGAACTCAAAAGTATTAACACAAACTAATAAGACCCAATATAGGATGCCAAAAATCCTTGCATGCTTTATTGAGAAGGCATAGATCCTTTTTATAACATTATTACAATGTGCCATGGGGCCATACCATGGGACAAAACCATGGATTGTCAAATACCATGGATGGGAGAGGGTGGCCTCTCCATTTAATGCTTTTATGATGAATGGGAGAGGGAAGCCTCTCCATTTAATGATTTTCTGTCTTACACATCCGAATTTAGACCATATGCCCCCTGAAGTTCAGATCATTCTTCCCCCCTTAGAAAATGATGGTCCCCATCATTTCATGCTAAAAAGAGACACATGATTACAATGTGCCAATTGCCAATGAAAAGAAGGGTTTTGTGAGGTTAAGTCATAACCATGGGTTTTGTGAGGTTAACCCATAACCGTGAACATGACTATGGGTTTTGTGTGGTTGAACCCTAACCATGGGTTTTGTGTGGTTGACCCATAACCGTGGATTTTGTGTGGCTAACCCATAACCATGGGTTATGTGTGGTTGAACCCTAACTGTGACTATGGGTTTTGTGTGGTTGACCCTTAACCATAATCATAACCGTGGGTTTTTTATGGATGACTATTTCTTTTCCAAGGATGTAATGCTTCCATTGGCGATAGGCATGGACACTGGAGTACATTTCCTTGTCATAGGTGGGGTACTTATGGAATATATCTGAAAGTGTCTCACTATGATATGTCATTGGATGGCAATGTTGAGTGAGGACCACACCAACAACATAGTTTGAAGCATCATTCTCGATCTCAAAGGGTTGTTGTATATATGGTAAGGACGGGCGTCGAACATAAGCGTTACTTCATCTCCTCAAATGCGTGTTGTTGTGGCTTGGAATAGATGAACTTGGCCTTAGATCCACCTTTGGCCACTTGGATAATGGACCAAGCAATATTAGAGAAGCCCAACACAAATCTGTGATATAAGTTTGCAAGTTGTAGGAAGTTGCGAAGCTCTATGAGAGTCGTCATGGTCGAAACCCTTTCCATGCCAAATGAGCACTTCTCTAGATTGGCATATAAATCGTGTTGACGCAGGGTGCTAAGGATTTGGTGGATATGCTGGAGATGTTCTACCCATTTTCTACTATATATGAGGATATCATCTAGATATACGACCACAAAGGAATTTGTGAATGGCCATAGAATGTCATCCATCATCCTCATGAAGGTTGTTGGAGCATTAGTCAAGACAAAAGGCATGACCAACCACTCAAAAAATCCTTCTCGATATTTGAAGGCATTCTTTTAGACGTCGGTTTTCTTAATCAACACTTGACGATAGTTGGACTTCAGGTCAATATTGTTGAAATACTTAATCCCCTTGAGTTGATCAAGGAGGTCATCAATCCGACGAATGGGATACTAATTCCAAACTATGATCTTGTTTATAGATCGGTAGTCAATACAGAGTCACCATGTCCCATATTTATTATGTACCAACACATGATTGGACTCCCATAGGGTGAGGAGTTGGGTCGAATGTGCCCCTTTTGGATTAACTCTTGAATCTGGTGTTTGATTTCTTTTTTCTCCATGACAGAATGCCTGTATACTTGCCCATTAGGTAAAGGTGCACTAGGGATCAAATCAATGGAATGATTAACCTGACAATGTACTGGAACCCCAACAGGTCTTGTGAATATGTGAGAACGAAATGAAAGAGCATATGTATATTCAAATGCATAGATATACATGGCAATAAACATTGTGATACAGTAAACTCATATTCTATTAAATGAATGAAATAGAACAAACTATAAAACAAAAACAACTAGAATGGTGGTAGTTGTATATATGAGAAGAGATGTGGCGGATATGCTCATTCATGACAAGTTGAATACAAAAAGAGGTCGAAGGGCCTTTTATCATAAATCCTTGGAGAGGCTGAAGGCAGACATTTATCCCCCTGAATCACCAAAAGGTGTCGTTTAGGGACTCAAAATGGCTCTAGAAGTTTGGGACCCGAAAAACCATAGAAAATTACAATAAATTTGTCAACATGAGAAATTTTTTTGAGCCAGTGGAATAGGTGGGTAGACACCTATACCCATCTGGATCATTGTTAACTGATTCAGTTGTACAGAGTTGCACCAGTGATGTCTATAGTGGTGATATTCCCTAAGCTAGTCATTTCTACATTCAGGGATTTGAATCACTCTTGGGTTATTCGAATTTCCTCCATCGTATTATGTATTTTTCATATACACATTAATGATAATTGTTACCATATTATTCCTACCAATCGGTGTTTCTTCCATGATTAATTTCATAGTGCTTTTTTACCAATTTTTACACTACAATTCATATTTCTTCATAATGCTTTCACTGTAAGGTATTATCTGGCCTGATGAGCCCTTGTGGTTCATAATTTTACATGGTATCGGATCTCTATAGAGATGGTTTATCTTCTATTTGAGATTTTTGTGCAGGTTCTTAGAATTTTTCAATAAAAATTGTGTTGTTGCTACAACTATAAATTGGAGAATTAAACTCCCTTAACACCAAGGATCCTTACACCCTTCAATCATATGGATTGGAGAGAATATATGAAGATATCCTTGTGCAACAAGAGCATGCACAGGGTCACAATGGGCAAGGAGGTCAAACTCAATCAGATATTGAGAAATCAAAGTACTTGAACAAGCTTGATGAAGCTTTTGGTTTATGTGTATTCACATCTCTAGATAATTTCTCTTCCATCTTGATGGTTTGAAAACCCCAAGGGAGGTCTGGCTTAAGATTGAATCTCTGTTTGGAAATCAATATGAGCTTAGAGGCCACATTTTAGAGAATTAATTAATTGCTCGTCAACCCAGCAATTTCAGAACCATTCAACAGTTCTTCACCAAATTCAAGTCTTTGGTCATGCAGTGAAAACAATGTGGAATTGATAAGAAGGATGAGTAGCTAGTGTTATCCATTATAAGTAATCCTAATTTTCAGTATTTGTGTCCACCTTCCACTCTAGGAGACTGAAAACCCCTAATTGGAAAATTCCTTCACTAGATGCATTCACAGAATCCATGATCCAAGAACAAGGAAAACTAATCCAAATGGGGGCTCTGAAAGCCTCCAAGAATCAAGATCTTTTGGCTGGGGAGTTAAGGAATACAAATTCCAAAGGGAATCATAAGGGAAAGGACAAGAAAAATTCGGAATCCAAACCAAAGGAGAAGCTTAATCCATCAGATTAAGCCTTGAATTCCAAGAAGGATAAGCAAAATAGGTTTGAAAAGAGAAAGTGGACCTATTGCAAGAAATGAAATCGTCCAGTTAGTTCGTATATGAAGAAAACTATAGATCAAATGAACAGAACACCATCACCCTCCTAGAAGGCACAAGGAAGAATGATTATGGAAGCAAGACCAATGATCGTGAGAGATTCCATGCCTTGAAGGCTGTATTTTCACAATATCAACCCTTCCTCATATAATATGGAGCCTCCAACCACATGGTTTCCTCCATACACACCACAACAAAATGTTTTAGTTGAGAGGAAGAACTGGTCATTGACATAGATGGCCACCTGCTTTCTTGAAGCAAGGGACCTTCCACCATATCTCTGGCAGAAGAAGTGAATCGTGCTTCGTATATTCATAATAGGGCACCTCACAAGTTAGTGGTTGGGGTCACTCAATCAAAGAACTAATGGTACATAAGCCTGGTGTGTCACATCTGAGGGTTCTTGGTTCCAAGGTATGGTCTAGAATCCAATCTGACAAAAGAAAATCTCTTCAGTCTCAAAGTAGCGAATGCATTCTGTTGGCATATGCAGAAGATGCAAAATCTTACAAACTGATGGAGATTACACCCATGATATGCTCTATTGAAACAAGTGTTTGGTTCAATGAAGATCAATTTCAAGATCTGCAACCAATTGAAGAGGAAGGTAGATATGATCCACTGACACGAATTGCACATGATGAAGATCAAAATGATGTTTCTTCTGATGATTCAAATTCATAATTTGAAGATGAGGACCAAGTTGAATCATATATTGGTGTTGAGAATGAATATCAAACAGATCCAAATCCATATCCAACTCTTTCTCCCAATACTAGGCCTAAATGGGCTCAAAAACTTATTGAAGCTAGTGGGAACATTAATGGGGATCCATTTGACCAAAGGCAAACCAGATCTCAGTATTAAGATGAGAAGCTTGTACTATGTCATACATATCCACTTCTCCCACAGAGGTGCTACATGATGGTGGGGCATGATCCATAGTTCTACAAAGAGGCTTTCCATGATCCAAGATGGTAGGCTTCCATGGATGAGGAATACAAGTGACTGCATAACAACAAGACATGGGATCTTGCCTCTCTTCCTCCTGGGAAAAATATTGTCCAGTGCAAGTGGATCTACAAAACAAAACTTGCGTCCTATGGTTTTACAACGAAGTACAAGGCTCGATTAGTTAGAAATGGGTACTCTCAAGTTCACGGTTTGGACTACAATGATACATTCAATCCTATTGCAATATTGGATTCGATTAGGATAGTTTTGACCATTGTAGCTTTGAAACTGTGGGAGGTACATCACATGGATGTCAAGAGTTCCTTCCTATATGGTGACATGGATGATCCTTCCTTGGTATGCAGGATAAGGAAATCATTGTATGGGTTTAAGCAATCCCCTAGGGCATGGTATGCCAAGATGGATTATTTCTTACTATGACAGAGATTCGAAAGGTGTAAGTCTGACTACAATGCCTATATACATCATAAGGGGGGTTGCCTATTGTTGATTGTATTGTGTGTGGATGAGTGGCTCATCAAAAGTGGTTCATCTACTAGATTGAGGAACATCAAGTAATTTTTGAGCAAATCCTTTTCCATGACAGATATAGGGCTAGTGAGATAGTTTATTGGCCTTGAAGTAAATAAAAAATATTTAGGGATCATGTTTTCATAGTCCAGATACGTAACTAACTTGCTCAAAATATTTAACATGACTGATTGCAAAGCAACAACTTTCCCTTTCCTATCTGGCATCAGATTGGAAGAAGGTGGTTCTACTCCCTTGGTTGACAACACATTATACAGAAAATTGATTGGTAGCTTACTATACTTAACACATTCGATACTAGATTTTTCTTATGTTGTTAGTGTTGTTGCAAGGTACATGCATGAGCTACATGAGCTGCATTGGAAGGAAACAAAGAGTATATTGCACTATGTGTAGGGTACTAGAGATTTTGGGATTCACTATCATGTTGGTGGTCAATTAGGTCTGGTTGTCTCTACTGACTCATATTTGGTTGGAGACAATACTAACAGAAAATATACTTCAGGGTTTGTGTTCATGTTGGGATCATGATGAAGTTGTTGGTCAAGAAAGAAGCAAGCATCTATTTCACTCTCTTCAGCTGAAGCAGAGTACAAGGGGATGTGAATGCTGCCATTTAGGAACTTTGGTTACATGGGATTCTAACATATTTTGGCATTCACAGTTATCCTTTAGTACACATTTTATGTGATAATCAAAGTGCAATTAATATTTCTAGTGATCCAGTACAAAAGAAATAGACCAAACATGTATAGGTTCACATGCATTATATCAGGGAACTAATGCACAATGGGACCATCACAGTGCATTACTGCCCTATAGAGGAGAAAATTCCAGACATTTTCACATAGTATTTCACTTAGAATATATTTGTCTATCTCAGATCTCTGCTTGGTGTGAAGGTTGATTGAGTTCCCTAACTATTCATTTTGACGGGGGGGTCCCCATAAGGTTTTCCCTAGTTCCTTACTTTCATGAGAGTTTTTTTTCATTGTTATTGTATGGGTGACCTTTGGTCTCAGTTTCCAGGTTTTAGGTTGTACAGTTTTGGATTGGGGGGGTTGTTAGGATTATTTAATAATCCTCCCTTGTCCACCTTATTCATTTAGTTACTTTCCTAGTTTATGATGATGTTATCACTTTCCTAGTGTTATGGATATGTTATTTGGGTCCCACTTGATGTGCCCTCATGCATGAGTGTAGGATCTCTATAGAACAATCCCTAGATTTTAGGATCCCACTCAGTGTTCTGGGAGTCTCACCTTCATTTGAGTGGAGTTAAGCTCCAATGACCACTTTTAGTAAGACAAGTCTCCTAATGCACCTATTTTTGCATGGGATTTGGATGATTTAAGGATAAAGACACCCATGCTCACCTACTACCTCAGTTAACTGATTGTTAACCTATTTAGTTTTTCGTAGTTTCACTAGTGATGTCTACAATGGTGATATTTCCTAAGTTAGTCATGTCTACAGTTAGGGATTCTAATCACTCCCTGGTTATTCGAATTTCCTCCATTGTATTATGTAATGTTCACATGCACAATTAATAATAATTGCTACCAGATATTGCTGCCAATTGGTGTTTCTTCCATGATTAATTTCATAGTGCATTTTTACCAAATTTTACACTACAATTCATCTTACTTCCTAATTTTTTCATTGTAAGGTATTCTCCAACCTGATGATCTCCTGTGGTTCATAATTTCACAATCTCATTCTTATGTTACTTTATGGAAAATGCCTATGGTTAAAGAATAAAGTTTCAATGTTTCTTGCATGTACATCAATAGTACATAACATAATTTAATTAAACAATGTAACATATCTTCCATATAAGGTATATACACAAATCACAATCTTTGAGGATTCCTAGATACCAAATTTTATCTCTAACTTGGATTTTAATGATTGGATAAGATAGGTCATCGAGCTAATTTCAAAATGATCTAAAATTGTTATTGAAATGGGAAAGAAAAGGAGATAATGTTACCAACAAGTTCTTTTGTTTTTTCTAAAACTTGCATCGCTTTCTAATCCTTAACCACCTTTTCTTCACTGAATTAGCAAGATCCCCACATCATCAATGTATAATACAAGCTAAGGAAAATCATAAAAATGAGCCAAAAAAAATTCATGGATGATCAAAAGTGGCCTCATCCTCCCAAAATGAATTTCTTTGACCCTTCAATCATTCCCTTAGGCAACTCTTCAATATCTATGATTTATGAACTTTACATAATAGGTAGTGTCTTTTAATGTATAATGTTTATTTGTTATTTTTGTCAGTCTTTGATGCCTAGGTTTATTAGGAACAAGTCTATTTTAACTTCTTTACGATAGAACCAACATTTCTTATTTTCCCCTCTCGTCACCATTTTGACTTGTCTTCCTCTACCATTAACAATATGTAATTGGACACATGTACATGCACTATAAGAATTGTCAACTTATATAGCTATTTCAAAAGTTTAAGATTCCAACGTAGTTGCACTATTTAGATCCAGAAATATTTAAATAATATATGCCTGAATTCCAAACTTCAAAGTGATAACATGTTTGTTAAGGTAATTTCCAATTTCCATGGTGTGCGTTCATAAACAAGGTAAGAGAAATATAATTGATAAGGAAATAACAAGAACTTATTGCAACTTGATATCCATATTCCAAATGATAATATTGATACTAACATAAGATGGCTTACAAGGGGTTTTGCTTTTGTCAAAGGTATTTGAAAAAGAAGATGATGATTCTATACTTGCTCTTCTCCTTGCATTTATCCTTGTTGATGAGACATTATGGAATAAACTGCACAATGAATCTAGTTGCAAATAAGAAACAACAACAGTTGCAAGAGAGAGCCAAAAGAATGAAGAGAGAATGAAATAATGATACTCCACAATCATGGGAGAGGAGGATTCCACCTCTCATGAGGTATCCTACTTGGTTTGGGAAGCTTCCACATCCTCTAATTGTTTCTTCCACATGGCAAGCTACACCCTCCATGAGAGAATGCACCCCCCTTTGGTGGAGGTGAGTTGGAGCTCCTCCCTTGATGATAGAATATGCTCCTCTATGCTCATAAACGGCCCAGACAACATCCTCAAAAACACTAACACCTCAATGATCACAAGACCCAAACAAGCTGCCTTTGATTTAGGAATTGGATTTTCTTCAGTTTTCCCATTTATTTGACCCTCTAAGTCATTTTGGAGAGAAAATCAAAATTAATAATTTGACTCTTAAAAGTGGGTTTAGGGGTTAAGTGGGGGATCTGGGTCCAAAACTGAGCATCCCCGTGACCAAATTGGCTCCCTAGGACCAATTTTATGGCCTTTTGAACTTTTACAATTAAAATACACTGTATCGATGATTTTATTAAAAATATAAAAACTAAAAAATCCTATGAAAGACTTAGTGCATGTCCGCTAAACCTTGGGACTATGACTAGCATGGTATAATACATAGACCCTAGGATTTAATAACCTTTTAATACATAATCACCAATTTCACCATCTCGGCTTTAGAGGATTCTAGTGAAACACTCAAAAATTATATGTCGCTTAAAAAAGCATCACATAATCGACGAGGGAAAAAACACTCATGGATGATGACCTTAATGTCAAATTCCTAAAAAGGACAATCCTTTTACAAAAAGAAACCATCATGCTATGTCATTTATTACCATTCCCACGAGAGGGTGTGAACATGCGAAAAAGGGACCACAACTGGTCCTAATGGAACCATGGAATTTCCTAAGCACAAAGTAAGAACACTAAGTTGTTTCAATCCTTGGTGGCTCACTTGAAAAATACCCTAAGTGCAACTTTGTGGATAATAGTGGACTCAGTCAGGGATCATTTGTAACCTCAAATTTCACAAAAGAAAATAGATAGGAAGATGTTCAAAACCATAAAGAGGCTATTTGAGCACAATAGCATCAATGTGACTCTCACATTGAGGAACCAACTATGAAATCTAAAGGTGTCCAAGTATGAATCAATTTCCTCATACTTCATGAGGATCACATAACTAAGGGACAAGATACGTTCTAGTAAAGAACCCATTGATGATAAGGAGCTTGTCATGACTACTCTAAATGGTCTTCCAACATATTGGGAGTCATTCATTCTAACCATAAGTAGTCAAACCAACTTTCCCAAATTTGACAAATTATGGGAAGATTGCACCCGGGAAGAGACGAAGACTGTAGCAAGACAGAGACTTCATGGCACTCGACCTGAGAAGAATCAAGCATTCATGGCCCATTCTAAGAAAGGAAAGGAAAAGGGAAGAATTTTTCACAATCACAAGCACCAAGAAAGGAGATCAAGTCCTTCTCAAAATCAAAAGAAGAAGAAGAAGGATCTCTCGCATATACAATGCTTCAAGTGCAAGACATATGGCCACTATGCCATAAATTGTAGAAGTTTAAACAAAAGGAAGCATACAGCCTCAATCATTGATGTTGATGAAGACACTTCTCACAAGAAGTCGAGGAATGATGATTGTTCGGAGTTATTCTTCTAGTGCTTTGCATATTGAGGTGATGATATGATTATCTAGACTATGATGATCTTCCAATAAGAAAATGAAGACCAGAGGACTCTCATGATTGCTACAAGAAAGAAATGGGATCCCACCCACAAAATAATAAAAGATAAGTATTTTGATTTGATTGCTTTGATAGAATAGATCTGGTTGTTTTGGATATATTTTATGCATATCTACATTCCTAGGATCAGGAAGTTGTTGAGCATGTGATATATTTTTGTTATTGATAAACTGTAGGCTTATGTAGTAATTTTTATGAACATGATTTATCCCCTAATGATGCACAACAATTCATGGATCCCTCTTGGATGGAATCTCCCTATAACATACTTAGAGTAGTGCACACTCTTGATGGTATGTTAAAATGGAGATAGCAAGCATCCAAATAATAACCATGTGTGTGTTGTGTTGTATAATTGGCTAAGATGCATGCATACATGTATGAACTATTTTTATTACATTGATTTGATTATGAAATGTTCCTAAACAACTGATGGGATTTGACTTGTAGGACCATGAGATGTGGCCTACAAGGATGAATGATGAAACTTGGTCAGAAGAACAAGTAATACATAAAGTCTCTAGAAGCATGACTCTTAGAAAGAAGGATGAGTTCCCATCAAAACAATTAAGTGGAAGTCATGACAGTAGACAGATGAGAACCAAGTACATATGATCCATGGGCCCAGATGATTCCATGTAGATATTTGGAGATTAGAAGCAGAAGGCTTCTACCGATGTTGGTCTAGTCTCTGCTATAGTTGTTCGCCTCTTCAAGAATTATGGAAAGTTGTTACATTCCAGTTAGAGTCATGACAGATGGATTCTAGAAGATGAAAGTTACTCTGTCAAATTCTGAAGAGATAGAGGGAGTTAGCTCTCAATATGAGGATATTTTCCTATTGCATATGATGGTGTGCAACATGGTAAAGTATTCCTAAGTCAAGGAAGAACGCAGTTGATATCCTGATCAGATCGAGCATAATGATTGTGACTACACTGATGGCTTTGTTATCTTGATTCATACAAGACATATGAAGGATCCTTGATGAACCTAGTCGTCACCAGGATGGATACTTACATGATATCTATGAACTCCTCAGAAAGGGAGTAGGATGATTAGCTGAAGAGGGAGAAGGATGCTTAGGTGCAGAGGGAGCAGAACTCTTCAACACAGAGGGATACCTGTCAGACACCCTGTAATGGTGTGGGGAGACTAGTCTCTTAATATAGGTGCATGAATTCAATTATTTGATTATTTCATTCAATTGCATCATGTTTAGAATAGGACAAGACAGAAATGTCTGCCCTGATATATTTAATGCCTCTGTTAGCTCGTATATGTACAGGATGGGACTGTACCTTCTCCATGATAACTCCAAGAAGGAGTAGGAGATTAGTCTCATAAATTTTTCCCTCACTAGGAGGGAAGGACGATTATACAGATATCATGCATTCCCCCAATCACTTCGAAACAAGTGAGGAGATATCTCATACATCCTAAAAAGGATGGAGAGGCTAGTGCACACTGATGCTTTTGTATGATGCCAATATGATTTAGTGATGAGTTGAGTCGCATTAGACTTAAAGTTCACTCATGGTTAGTGGTGAATGGCCCTGGCACAACCTTGTGCATAAGGCTCGAGATGATAATGGCTCCAGTATGCAACATCGGGTTGAATGTTCACTCACAGTTAGTGGTGAATGGATATGGTGTAGTCTAGCTTAGACTCAAGGCACTAACATAGTTCTCATCTAGATAGCATTGGGATAAAGCTTCACTCACATTTAGTGGTGGATGGCTCTGGTGTAGTCTTTCTTAGATCGAGGTGTTATGTATTGGCTAGTAGTGTGAGGATCTAGACACGGACATTCTCACCAAGTGAGAGTCTTGGAAATGATGTAGAATTCCCCCCTCGTTAAGAGGGAAGGATGGTTTTACTCCCTAACACTTTCTGATGGAGTGGGGATTATCCAGATGTATAGGTGGCCACCCACCTATTCCACTGGCTCAAAACAATTTCTCATGTTGACAATTTTCTTGTAANGGGGGGGGGGGGGGGGGGGGGGGGGGGGGGGGGGGTAATTGGCCCCAGTAGAAAGTTGTAAAGCTCGGATAAACCTTTCAAATGGGTTATTGAGTGCCCCAAACAGAGATCGTATGCAAAATTTATGACCTCAAGAAGTTGTTTGTTCAACTAACCACCTTGGGGATGCAAACTTTATGACGATTCATCTCCTAGGGTTAGGTTTAAGGTTTTCTGCCTATTTGAGGCTTTATAATAAAAGGCCTTTCATCCTCCTATTGTATTCATCTTGTCACGAGTGAGCGTAGCTGCCACATCTCTTCTCAGAGATACAACTACCACCATTCTAGCTACTTTTGTTTTATAGTCTATTCTTTTTCATTCATTTAATAGAATCTGAGTTTACTGTATTATTGTGTTTATCGCCATATATATCTGTGCATGTGAATATATATACATATATGCTCTTTCATTTCGTTCTCACATAAATCTGGATCGGGGGAGGTTGGTTCCATGATTATATCCGTCGGTAAGAGGGAAGGATGACTTTACTCCCTCTCTAAAAGAAAGAAAGATGATTCAGAGAAATACATCTACCTTGATTCCACACAGGAACCTCTACTTGTTTAGGTTCTCAATAAGGCATGGGAGAAATCCCATCGGCACTAGATACGGACATGTAGTAGATGGTCGCGTACACTAGTGCCTATGCTCGTATAGGTTTTCATCTAGTTATGGGAGAAATCCCATCAGTAGTAGAGACAAACAGGTAGTAGATGGTCGTGTACACTGGTGCCTCCGCTCATCTAGGTTCTCAATCAGGTATGGGAGAAATCCCATCGGTAGTAGATGGTCATGTGAAGCATGTCAAGGTTCTCAGCTAGGTATGGGAGAAATTCCATCCGCAGTGGATATGAACAAGTATTATATGGTCACGTGAAGCTTACTTATAAACAAGTACCCCCACTCATCCAAGTTCTCAACTAGGTATGGAAGGATCCCATCAGCAATAGAGATGGATATGTAGTAGATGGTCGTGTGAAGCTCATGGGAAATTTATCGAACATCCAATTTGGATGGAAAGGCCATTGCATTATCTGAATCACTCTAGGATAGAGTGAGGAGATCTCTCAGACATCCTAGTAGGATAGAGAGTCCAACGCACACTCCCAGACACTCAGTAGAGTGGGGATATATCTCAGACATCTTGAGATGGAATGGAGAGGCTAGCGCAAAGTGGTACTCTTACATTCACCGAAGGGCTGGTTGATTTGGTGCATGTTCCCCGAAGGACTAGGTTGAGCTAAGGCACATTGTATTGATGATGGATTCCCGATGGACCGGGATGATGGACTCTCTGATGGACTGTGCAAAGTCGTGGAGCTAGTGCATGTTCTTCGATGGACTGTATTGAGATGATACACAAATATTCATTTGTTGACACTTCTCGATGGATTGATATTGTGTTGGAAGACCTACCTTATGATATAGAACAATGATGTACATATAGTATCCAGATGTGTTTCAGTATGATAAGACTGGTGATGCCTCACTGGCTAAGAGGGAGTGTTGAAGTAGTATTCGCGTGAGGCACCACCTCATATGTTGGCACAAGAAAGAATAAAATTAGAATATCATATCTGGAGAATACTTTCCTTCTTGAGAGGGAGTGTTGGATTTTGTGCAACTTCGGAAGTTATTTTTATTGTAATGTTTTGTACCTCCTATGGGAGATTATATTGATAGAATCAATCATGTAAACCCTTGAAAGAATTAATGTAAATCTTGGGGAAGAATTACACAAGAAAAAGAATTAAATAAACATTATTTTATCTTCCCCCAAGACAAGTCATCCCAGCAGGTCAAACTGCCCCAGTCAAGTCGACCCAATTAAGACTAGTTAGGTCAGCTTAGTAAGTAAAAACACTATAAATAGAGGGTTTCCCTCCTCATTTTGACACAACAACTTGAGCATTGCGGGACAAGTTCACCCTCAGCTAGAGAAGTTCACTGCTACAGCTAGGAGACTATTTTTCTAGGGTTTCTCCATTGTGGAGAGGTTCTCTCTTGTTTTCTTGAGGTTTGTGCTATGACTATATAGATGTATATCATTCTATATTGGAAGTTATGAGCTTAGGGGAGACAATAGTGTTGCATTGTATATGGTTAGGAGGTAATAGATCATCACCGTAGTTAAACAAGCTCCACACCCATTTTGTTTCTGCTCTTTGTCTTTCTTCTAGTATTCTTGGTTTTACAACTATCAATTTCTAACATCACAAACCTCTAAAGTACTTGCAATATCATAGTAATCTCCAATAAGTAAGACACTATAAATGGATGGGATTTATGTGAAAATTATATCTAATGATTAAATATAAGAAGGCACAACCAACTAGTTGGTTGATTTTATATCTCAACTACCAACACCAAAGATTATATCTCTGCAAACCATTATGTACATGGGTCCATTTTCCCATGAATCATATAAAGAGAAGAATGTAGAAGATGATAATTTAAAGGGGGTGTATCAATGCCTACATTGATAAAAAGAACAAATGGATGTTGATTACCATATTCGATATGGATTACTCTACAAATGGATAAGCTTTGTGTACCAAAGGAAGAAATAATATAATTGATAAGTGGGGCTCACACCTCCAAGGGTGTTAGTCATTTTAGTGTTTATACGATGGTGGCTAACATGCAAAGGTATGATTATTATCCCATGATGTAACAAGATTTAGCTATATTTATTTGAGGTTGTAGTTTATGTTGTACCAGCAATCCTAGTGACAAGAATAAAGGACTATATGGTCCACTAACAATCCCTACGAGTCCATGGGAAAGCATATCCATCATTGTTTTGGGATATATGTGTAGTGTAAGTCATTAATATATGACCCATGTCTCATGATTATAATAGAAATTGACCGATTTCTTATGGTTTTGAATAGTCCACTTAGCTCTCATTGCATCAAGTGATGCTCACAAGGGTGAAGAAGTGGAATTGAGACAAGCAAAAAATATCTACAAGACGGGTAGGCTTTGTGTACCAAAGGAAGAAATAGTATAATTGATAAGGGAGGCTCACATATCCAAGGGTGTTAGTAATTTTAATGTCTAGAATATTGGGGCTAACATGCAGAGGTATGCATATTATCCAAGATGCAAGAATATGTAGCTAGATTTATATGAGTTTGTAGTTTATGTTGTATCAACTAGACTAGTAACAAGAATAAAGGACTATATGGTCTATTGCCAATCCCTACAAGGCCATGGGAAAGAATATACATGGACTTTGTTGGGACTTTTTCAAGAATAATAAGAGTCACATGAATAATTGTATATGGTAGTATACAAGTTTAGCAATATGTGAATTTTTATGGCGTGTAAGAAGATCAACAATGGACAAGAAGTTGCAAGCTTGTTCTTTGAAATGATCTAGGTGCACTTTAGGATTCCAAGGACCATCAATTTTTTATAAAGATACTATATTCCTTAGTGTATTTTGGACTTCATTGTGGGAGAAGTTGGATACCAAACAAAAGAGACCCATTTAAGTATGGAGGGGCTTTCATAATTCAACATATGATATATCATTTTTTGGGGAATATATACGTAGTGTAAATTATTAAACTATGACTTATATCCCATGAGTACAATAGAAATTGACCAAATTATCATGGCCTTGAATAGTCCACTTAGCACTCATTGCACCAAGTGATGCTCACAAGGGTGAAGAAGTGGGATTGAGACTAGAAAAATGAATCACATAGCATCAATCATCACCTTCAAGGCTTGTACCCCGTAACTACGACATCCCAAGAGGTCACCCATATTAAGACTTATATGGCTCAAACATGCTTAATTGTGGAGTTTTCCCCATATTTAAGCCCACTTAGCTTTCTACCCCATTTGTAAAACCTTAGCAAGTATTGTGTCTTATGAACTATTTAGTTAGAGCTCCCTTAACTCTTTTTATTTAAGTATGGAGGGGCTTTCACAGTCCAACATATGATATTCATTTTTTTTGGAAATATCTACACAGTGAAAATCATTAATCTATGACCCATATCCCACGATATAATCAAAACTTACCAATTTCCCATTGCATCAAATGATGCTCACATGGGTGAAGAAGTGAGATTGAGTCTAGAAAAATGAATCACATAGCATCAATCATCGCCTATGGCGCTTGCACTCAGTAACCAAGACTTTCCAGGAGGTGACCCATCCCAAGACTCCTCTAGCTCAAGTGCGCTTAGTTGTGGAGTTTTACCAAAAATTTAGCCCACTTAGCTTGCTACCCCATTTGCAAAACCTTAAAGATACGTGTTATCTTTCACCCACAAATTAATGGCTAAACTGAGGAAGTAAATAGGATTTCGATTTAGCTTCTCATAGGTTACAAATGCAAGCATCCAAGGACTTAAGATAAAGAATTGGCTTACATACAACATTATTATAATAAAGTTGTCCATGCTTCCACCAATAAGTCTCCTTTTAAGATTTATTTTGGACATTTTCCACTAAGACCATTTCATATTGTATATGAACAACATGAAGTAGGGGAAATAGCCTAAGTGTTTCATTGAAAGAAGAAAAGTTCATGGGGATAAAGAAAACACACTTATAGGTTAAAGAAAAACTAAAGAACTCCCAAGTGAAATAGAAGGCCATACACTAAACATAAGATTGAGAATACCTTCCAAAGTTGTAAATAGAGTTTGTTTGCACCTTAATAACAAAAGGTTACAAGAACCAAAGTGTAAAATCAAATCCTTAAGATGTGGACCCTTTAAAATATTGAAGAGGGTGGAAAACAATGCTTACAAACTCAATGTATCATTTTATATGTGCATATATTCTCTACAAATGTAGAAAACTTTGAAACTCTACATGGCATCCATATTTGATGAAGACCAATAAAGAAAAGTATTACCTTCCATTGAAAATTTGGCACTAAATACTTAAACATAATTACATGCTGGTTGTAGAACCTGATTATAATCTTCTTGGTTCAAAGGTAATGTTTCACGCTTGTTTCGATCCCAACACCCGATCAGAGATGTGGAGTTTTTTTCCCACTATTGTTACAGTGAGGTTTTAAGGAACAACCATCTTCTTGGAATCATATATGATGAGGTGTTGCACCTGCAACTACCCTCCTCATTATCTCTTGGGGAATGATGGGTCCTAGGCCTAGAATTTGACGTCCCAGAGGACGTATTTTTCAAATTTGAACGTATTTGACATGTAAGATTACTAGTCACACGTCAATGTCTACTTGTATGGGAAAATGAGAACCGTCAAATTGACCTCTAGTTTTGTTATAACCCGTCATAAATTCTAGTACTTTGGCGCTTGGCAAGGTCTGACAAGGTTTTGACACTCGAGGAGAAATAATATGGTACCATAGTATTGGATTTAATGCTTTGGAGTGTGGTCATTGAGTTTGGTAGCTATAAGCAATACTAAGTAGGTTGCAAGTTTAAGACTCAACTCCGAAAAGTGTCACTCATTTCCAAGAGCAATCCACCTAGAGAACCTCAAATCAATGAAAATAGCATTAACTATATGATCTGTACAAACCAAACCAATCCAGGGCACCACAAGGTAGTGCCATGAAATTTACAAGGTAAATACTCAAAATCATGCGTATTAATGTTAGTGCTCATTAGTACTTAAATACTCAAAATCATCTTATATAAAAATGCAAAACAATTTAGCATTCATAAATTTGCATAAAAAGTAAACTGAAAAACATAAAAAATACAAAACTGTCATCAAACTGAGAAACATAAAAAATACAAAAACTGTCATCAAATTTCCTTTTAACGAGCAAAGTAAATTTGAAATTCCAAGCTTAATTGGTCCCCTCCCTAATTTTTCACTTTGCCTTACGCCAATTTCAGTTTCTCCCCTCCCTAATTTTTCACTTTGCCTTACGCCAATTTCAGTTTCTCCTCACAAGTTCAACACTATTGGTCAAGGTTTGATCCATGAACTCGCAGTAGTAACTACCCCCATTTAAGAGAATTTATGCAGCATCTGCCCTCCTCTTTTAAGAAAATCTGGGCAGTATAAAGTGCGTCGGTGAAATAAATGAGTTTGTCGGCGACTTTGTTTCAGTGTAAAAATGATACACGTTGTGGCGAAAACCAGTTGAAGATGTCAAAATGAAAGAAGCAGGCCGACTATTGCGGCAGAAAAGCCTGCTCACCTGATCGCCAATGCCCTTGCGCAGAAAGTCTCGGTTCTCCACCGACAATGTTGCGCTCAAAAAAATTAATATTTTTATGGCATAGTTGCAGCCAAGAGGTAGGTTTTCTGTCGAGTAAAAATCAAGAATAACGCCGATAAAAATGGTCAACGAGGATATGAGAAAGCCATGAATCAATGTTTGGTGGGAATTTAAGAAAGCCGCTAATACAACGGTGGGCGGAAACGTGAGAATTTCGGCAATAAATGGCGGTGAAAAAGAGAATTTTGCCAACCATATTGCCGGAATTGGGCGCAAGAAACTAGATAAGCCTCCGATAGCTGGCGAAAATTAATTGTTGCCGCAGGCTTATTGTTTACCGTTGGATTTTAATGTGTTGAAATCCAATGGCAAGTAATGAGCCTGAGGCAGGGCTCACTGTTTTGCCACAGGCTGGTTAATGGTCATCGCGATGGTTTAGCTATTAAAAAATCAAATCTCATTGCAATAGTGTGGTAAGAGTTTGAAATCTCAAGACGAGTTACAAGTATTTGTGCCACTGAGATATGGCAATATTTACATAATCCACTCAATCATTATATAGGGGTTTAATAAGAACATCATTTCACTTACAAGTATTTGTGCCACTAAGATATGGCAATATTTACATAATCCACTCGATCATTATATAGGGGTTTAATAAGAACATCATTTCACTTACAAGACTTGAAACATAGATGGGGAGGGTAATCAATCATTCCTCCCAACTATCCAAGCTACATCCGATGGACAAATAGTCACTTGTTTTTTCAAACATTGAGGAGCTACCATTTATCATGAAGCTAATTGCGAGAAAGAAGAAAAGAGCACAAATAAGTTGCTTACGTCTTTTTGCTCCATAGAGCATCCGTTAGAGTTAAACCCTTTCTTCCCCACCTCTTCTATATCGTGTGCTTATGCAATAGTTTTTGAAAGCTTTTTCAATCCTCATACCATTACTTAGTACCCCGATTGAGTTATGGCAAATGCATCCTCGTTGTCAGCTTCACATTGCCTATCGAACCCTTGATAAGACAAACCTTTTAACCATGGTTTGTACCCATTTACAAGTTGACCTCCAGGATTTGAATCGTAAAACCTTAGGGTCCACTTTTGATGTTGGTTTGGTCTATTTGTTCCAAGGGGCATTGGGGAAAGATCCATGAGGAAGAAAGAGGAATGGCGAACATTTTTCTCCAATTTGTAGTTATGCTACCTTGAAGCTAAAATAGAAAAATTTGTATCCACTACCAACAAAGCGGTTTCGCTAGCACTTTGAAGCATTAGACTAAGTCATTTGAAGAAGCAGATGGACAAAATGTGAAAACCCTTGTCAAAGTTTAAATTTCATTTATTATTAAGAAAGAATATACTAATACATTTAGATATCATTGTGATAGTTGTTCATTCTTGATTGACCTAAAACTTATGCCTCGACTAGATTCTATTTTTAAGGCAATAGCAATGAGTTCTTTGACCAATAAGCAGCTAGTTTTAAAAGTAAATCATCTTGCTTCAGTTTTGTAACAACTCTGAACATTTGATCTGCATTTCATACTAGAACTAATTTTAGACAAATTTTTCAGTCTTAAGCAACCATGACTAGGGATGTAAACAAAACTTTGAATCTAGAGGGATGTGTGTTTTCTTTGCTGGGTATTTTAGTTTTTCTTTCATGGAACATGATATCGGTTTGATGCCTCAGAGTAATTCCATGTCGCACCGAAGAACTAGGAAGCAGTCCAAATCTATCCAAGAAGTATTCTATGAAGACAAGATGGCAGAAGAATTATGATCCCCATCTCTCACACTCCAATACAACGATACCAAAAGAACCTCAATTTTAGACCCTAAAAATCGTTGGGATGATATATACTAGTTGTTTAAGGAAAAAGAGTATCATGTATTATGCACAAAAAACCAAGAGGAAATACAAATATATAATAATATCAAAAGGTCGGGATTGCATAAGGCCCTAGCCATATTAGAATTATTCCCCTATGTGGAAGTCATAGGATGACTGCTTCCCCACACTAATTCTAAAAGGTGCATTATCAAAAATGGCATTTACAGATCCATTGCTTCATTCAAAGTGTCTACCATGGACAAGTATTACAAGTTCCCAACACCATAAATCAACATGACAAATGAGTGGGTCGAGTCACTCAAAAATTGATTATACAATGTTCCTCGCATTAGCATGGGGTTCATGCAAGAAGTTTCACATCAAATAGAATGGTGTATATGAAACTAAATGGATAAAGCAACCATATAGAATAATAGCCACCCTTATGTGCAAATTGTATGGTGAGCCAGACTCTTTACACTTCAAGATAGGATGGATCCCCTTCTTCTATCATGTCACCTTACTTAGTATAAGAATCAATTGTGCAATAATCCTCTAGTCCAATATGGAGGATGCAGTCATGAATGCACAAGCAAGTCTACTCACACAACAATCCAGGTTTCACATGTCCTCGTGTTTCCTAGATGCGGTTTGCACTTGAATAAATTCCATGGTATGGGATGGAGATGAAATCCCATAGAGTTGTCCATGCAGGTTTATTTTCAAGCTTTATGGGCACAAAAGCACACTAATCATTACAAACAAATATGCGAGTTCATTGTGCTGCTATACATGGTTATACATTGGAAAACAACCAAATGTGTGTAAGATCACGCTATTGATGAGGTGACAAAGCTATGGGATTGGTTCCTTACAAAACGAGGAATGTTCCTATGAACCTATAGAGGGTCACAACCTCCTTTGAATTTTCCCAAATGTCATTGACTACATGGTCATGAGAGAAATTATAAGACAAACCTTTATGAATATAATTGGGTTTGCTCTCGCCAAGGACAGCAAAGAATCTTAGCCACCTCTATCTATAACTGTTGGGGCATACATAATGACTAAGGTGAAGGAGGATGAGGAGATGACTAAATATCTTAATATCTTCCACTTCAGTGAAGAAAAGTTCTGGATAAATGATAGCCATAAGAAGGTAGCAAGTCACTATGCAACAAAAGGTTCACTTGGCCATGCACGGATGAGTTCTTCGCATCAGAAGAAATCTATAAGCGAGCCCAAACTCTTGAGGATTTAGATAAAAGGATGAGGAAAGGGAAAAGCTTAGCGATAGGAATTTCAAGCATGTAAAAGGAAAAATAGGTAGTAGAGGACGCCCAAGAAAAACTGCAATAAGAGTTGGAAGAGCAACAAATCCTGACAAAAAAGGCCTGGAGGATTATAGAGGAAGAAGATCGAAGAAAAGATGAGGTAGAAGCTCAGTGGTTGGAAGGACAAAAGAAGGTTGAAGAAGAATCTGGCACGCAAGAAAAGAAACAAGTAGAGGCTAAGCAAGCAAAATTGCAAAAGAAATCCGAAGAAGAATCCCAAGCAAAGAAAGAGCAAGAAGAAAGGGACAAGCAGAAAGAAATAGAGTGGAAATATTAAAACAAGAGAAACTAGAGGAAACTCTCAAGAAGAAAGCTGAAGAAGAAGCTCAAAGGAAAGCAAAGGAAGAGAAACAACAACAAGAAGAGGCTCATAAGAAAGCTTAAGAAGAGATAAAAGAAAAGGAAGAAGCCCAAAAAAAGTGGAGGAAGTGCAAAGTTTCCAAGAGGACGCACAAGATAGCAATCCTCAAGATATGGACATAGAAGTTCCCACTACCGGTTCCTGTTGAAGAATGAATTGTCATTGATGTCAAAGGATTGAAATATTGAAGGTGTTGAATTGTCATTGATGACAAAGGAGATTGTTGAACAAGTTGTAATTGATGTCAAAGTATAGACTAATGCCAAAATAAGCTGAAGACTTCCTCACACAAAGCTAGTTGAAAGAAATACATATGAAAGATTGTGGAAGTCCCATGAAACCAAATATGCCACCATGACATTGTTACAACAATAAAATAATAGATAAATAGGTAACCATTAGTAATGGTAATTAATAATATTAAATATAGTTTATGAAGAGAAGTGTCTTTTCAATATTTGATGGTCAAGCCATATTTAAGGCGGTCATATCCATTATAATCAATAAACCATTCATATATTAATTATTTATTCATTCATATTTTAAAGATGGAACATCTTCCTCCTTAACCCGAATACGGGCTAGCTGATTACACTCGAAAATGGTGTAACATTGGTACAGAGCCGTTGCTTCTCCCTTAAGATCAGATTTAGCTCCTCCCACTTTTCAGCTCGGTTTCGGCTCACCCATCCTCACCTCACTCCATACATCGCTCCTTCTCTCTTTTTCTGCTACACTCCTATCACATCGTCCTCCCTCCACTCCCGCTTGAGCACCACCCCAATCATCTCCTCCACCTCTGCGCTACTTTATCCACGTTGTTGCACTCATCGGAATATCTCCTCCGCATTTCCCCTTTAATCACCGTCCTCACCCCACGACCTACGCACTACCTCACATGTGCACTACCACCGCACCTTCGTCAACCCTCTCCTACCTCACTTACACACTACCACCTCACCTTCACCAACCATCCCCTCCCTCTACGCTCCCTCCTCACCCCACGACCTCCACACTACCTCACCAGCGCATCCCTTAGCACTCCTCCACTGCTCATACCCTTGCCACACTCCTCTACGTCATCTCCTCTACACCTCTCTCCAACTCTACACATCACATCTCTTCCCTCCATCCATCCTGTCCATACCTTTGCTCACACCTACGCCCTTATCATCACCGCTTCGCACCGCTACTCACACTCCATTGTTTCCATCCCTCCCTCCTCACGGACTGCACCCATGCTATCTGCTTGGTCGCTACTCCCTCCTCCCTTGTGACTGACCCCGTCATCTCCATCGTTATTCCGCCAATCACACGACCCTCATGTCATTCACGGCCTGTCATTCTTCACCTGCAGACCCCTTCCTCCCTCTAAGCGACCAGCGTGCTCCCACTGATGCGCTCCCCCTCCCATCCACTTCCTCTCACCATTGCGCTCTCCTTCCACCTGCACTCGTCCCCCCTGCGCTCCTCTTCCTCTGATTGCTCCTCTCACACGACTCCCACCCACATCTACCATCACCACCCATTCCCACGCTGCTACGACTCCTCCAACCTTTGTGAACTCCTCTCTAACACCATTTCCGTGACATCCCTATAATGCACATCCACACACACATACACGAGGGTTAAGAATATATATATATATTATAATAATAATAATAATTATTATTATTATTATAAATTATTTTTATTAACATTTTCTTACCCTATAGTATTATAAACAATAAATTATTATATAATTATTATTGTTTTTAACCGCTTTGAATATTAAGTGGAATTAACCCCATATAAATAAAAATTGGTTCCAATAACACACCTCCACATACCAGGACCCAAGCCATGATGGAATTAAAAGCCAAACTTGATCAAATGGAGAAGGACATCAAGGCCTCGGTCACCAACCAAAAAAACTGGAAGGAAGAAATGAAAAATAGAAATGCAACACTTAAGAAAGAAATCAAAGACAAAGTTGTTCCTGTAATAGAAAGAAGACTTGATGACAAACTAGACACCATGAATGAGAAACAAAAAGAGTTAGATGACAAGATGAGCGCGATGACACTGAACGTAAGCACCATGGCACAGAACCTGAGCGTCTTGACACAAAACCATAATACAATAATGGAAGTATTGGAAAAATTAAGGTCTAGTACAAACCATATCAGCAGCTCAGATATGTTGGACCAGTATGTCAAAAAAAATGAGAGCAACAAAGTCGATCAAAACAATAAGCAAGACAAAGAGACAAAGTATCTTAGGGATAACCAAAATAACAATAATATAATTGATAAAAATAAAAATAGGCTTAACCAAGATCGTAATAAGGGTCAAGCTAGTGTTGTTGATAATATTAATGACGATGGATACAATGGCAAAAGATGGATCCTACAGTATGCACAGGAATTCAACTCAAGGAGATCAGATAGTCTAAATTCATCATCTACCTTAATTGTTCTACCGCCTTGGAGAAACCTAAATGTAACGCTATCTGGTGATTTCTAGTGTGAGAAGCCGCACGAGACGTCACTTCTCGAGTTAACTCATAAGGATAATAAAAGAGAAACATTGCGTGATGGCATTCTAAGTATCGTGGTATAAGCGATTTCTAAAACAAAGCTTGATATGGTCAGTCATAAAAATATTCCTAGTATTCATGTACATGGAAAATGGGACAACAATAATAAACGAAATGGAGTACAAATTCAAGTTATAAATTAAGACAAAATTGACAAACTATTGCATAAAGACCAAGCACATACCTAATAAAAGTTCTAAAACAAAAACATAAATGACGTAATGACATTGTTTCAACACAAAACGAGAATGAAAATACGACAACAATAATCTAAGCTTTGAGTACAAAGCTTTCCTAAGGGGAAGGCAATGTTACAACAATAAAATGATAAATAAATAGGTAACCAATAGTAATAGTAATTAATAATATTAAATATAGTTTATGAAGAGAAGTTTCTCTTCAATATTTGATGGCCAAACCATATTTAAGGCGCCCATATCCATTGTAGACAATAACCATTCATATATTAATTATTTATTCATTCATATTTTGAAAATGGAACATCTTCTTCCTTAACCCAGATACGGGATAACTTATTACACACGAAGACGGTGTAACAGGCATTGGTCATAAGTGTGCATATAACAATCCACAAAGAAGAACATTGAACATGGTAGATATGTGAAAATACCATTTGTGTGAGACTTACGAATGAAAAATACGAAACACAAACTAGTGAGTAAAAGTCTCACAAAGAAAATGGTATGTGGTACAGAGACTTGTGAGGAAAAAAAAACTTATGTGAAAAAGTCTCACAAGGAAGTTGGCATATGTGCATCTAACCCCACAAATATGAATTGTGATAAGTGGCATGCCAACACATATCTTAACTTGAAGAAAACACAAACAAGTAGGAGTGTTATTAAAGGGTATGGAACTTCAACAAGTGGACACATATCTTGAGCTAAGAAGACTATAAATAAGCAAGAGATGGATGTGTTGAAGTAATCTTGTGAAATGAAGAACTGAGATAATCTGGTTAGATAAGCTTTGGAATTTTGTGGGCTATTAATGGCTCGTTGATCAGAGAAATAGTTTTATGCAGCACAGTCAAAGTGTGCAAAACAATCATGATGAACAACAAGCAGCGCGCCATATAGAAGGATACCCATATTCAAAATGTGTGATGTTCTTACTCGGTAAGGGATGCAGATTGCAGAAAACAGAAGTGACTCAGTTAGGAACATTGTTCAATATAAATACGCAGATCGCAGAGACACAGAAGAGACACATATTGCAGTGATTATTGCACATCATATTTTTGGAAATTGATTGTCTTGATGCAAATATTCAGAAGATAGACAGAACGATCGCAACAGTTGCAGATTGGTGAAGTCACACATCAAAGATAAGGTATCTTGTATTTTCCAGTTTTTCATTATACACTTATTTCAAATTAGGGATATTGGACGGAGCAAGGCCTTAGGAGGTCGTAGCCTCGTTCCAGTTGGTGCTGGAAAATAACTTTAGGGGGTTTGAGCCTCCTTCAGTTGTAGCTGGTAAATATAATTAGGGGGTTGGAGCCTCCTTACAAGTGAAGCTGGTAAATATAATCAAGGGGTTGGAGCCTCCTTCCAGTTGGAGCTGGAGAATATAATTCATAGGTTGGTACTTCCACAATCCGAGAGCGTAGTTATCCACAGGTCGGAGCATAATCGCTACAAGTCGCAGTTTGTGCAGTCAGACTGACATTTGTTCAAGCCAATCCTTGAATTTTGTGAGTTGGTGCTCATGCAGATCAAAGTAATTGTAGGTCGGTACCAACAACCAGTAGATTGTTTCTTGAGGATCAGGTCAACACCTGAAATGAGTGGGTGCTCATGTTTGGAGATTGCATTCTCCCACTGATGTAACATTCTTATATATTTGTAGATATACAATTATTCTCAGATATTTGTGCGTTGTTGTATTGTTACTATTGTTGTTGAAAATTTTTAATTGGCGAAAATATGTCAAAGTGAAATGATATGTGTGTGTGTGTGCAATTACCGATTCAACCCCACCCCCTGCCCCCCCCTCTAAGTAATAAGTTAAATCCAACAATTCCACCATTCCACTCTCTAGAGGGAAATTCCTGCTAAAGGAGCTTGGCATAGGATTATATATGTCTTCGAAAGAGGATTCAATGTCCAAGCTCAATACTTTCATCTTTGACAAGAAGAAGAGATAGATTATGCAAAAAACGCATAAAAGGCTCAAATTGTCTACATAGCCAAAGATGGAGGTTACTCTTGAAACTCTAATGATTAAGCACATTGATAAAGCATATACACTCATATCCTTAGAAAATGTGGTTATTGATTTAGCAAGTGAGTTTGACATACAAAATCTCACTGGGGATTTGGATCAAACTAGAAAGAAGATCGACCTCTTAGAAGATATCCTTGTAGAAGCTAGAAGGGAAGGAGTGGATCTTAAACGCGAATACATATCCCTCCAAGTAGAAAAAGAAACGTTGGAATTATTATCACATAATCTAGTGAGTGACAAAGATTCATTAATTCATCAGGTAGAAGTCCTGGAGAACAAAAAATAGTCTATGAAAACTAAAATAGAAATCCTACATAATGAATAGGATACACTAGTAAAAGAGGAAGAAGCATCTAAAGAAGTGAAACAAATCTTAGGAGAATGTCATGCGTGTGTTATTCCACCGCAATAAGAGTATTTCAATTTATAGGAACTGCTTACATAACAGGAAGTATAGAAGGTCATTGTAAGAATAAAGGTTGTGATTGAAGGTGCCAAGGAGAATGATCAAAACATCAATAAAGTTAAGGAAAATGTGAATAATGTAGTGACCTGGAAGAGATAAACAACTAAGATCTCCCCTACTTTTCCAAAGAGAACCCCCTTAAGTGATTTCTTTTCTTCTTACGGGAGGCTACTTAAATGTACATCTCTTGATTTTGTTTTAACAATTAAGTCTCATCCTCATCCAAAAATAAATAAATAAAAAATCTTCCCATAAAGTATTTTTTTCTCATTCTATCATTAGCTTGGGAAAAATGTTGTCGTTTTTTTTCTTGATAAATTTCGTAAATTGTGAAGCATTAAGTAAATGTGCTTGAAACAACCCTCAAATGACATTGCAAATTGCTTCAAAGTCCAAAGCAGTGAGTGGTGTTCTAGGCACCTCTGGAAGAAATTTCCTCTAACACTTTAATTATTAATATCCTAAAAGCCTTTTTATATTGATCAAATATCACTCCTCTCACGAAAACACTCAATATCTATTGTTCAAAATCCACAAAGTTCTATAGCTGTAGTTTTCTCTCAAAATATGCCACAATACGTTGAAAATATTTTGTTGCTTATTTTAATGGTGAAGAATAGCCTCATATAGTCGTTTGTTTTAGCTAACAATTGTTTTGTTTTCCATATCTTGTTTTAATTACTTTTTTGAGGTCCATCACAAGATGGCATCCCAAATGGATATGACATCTATCCTAGAAGGATCCTAAAGGATCCTATATAGCTCGGCCATGTATCCCAATTGGTATGGAAACTACAATTTGGAATGCATCGATTTTTGGATCCAATAACATAGATAAGATATCTTTCTTACAAGGATCCAATGAAGATGCTAATTTATGAGATACAAATAAGCCAAAATAAAAGTTTGTTTCTTAATTACCAATATGATTCACTAATTCACTGGATAACCTACTTAGCCTTGGAGAGATGCAAAATGCATCTTTCCATGGTATAAATAATAACGACATAAGTTTTAACTTTTCAAAGTTTTCTACCATTGGTTGCATGATATGATGAAACATACATGGGAATGCTTCCCATGGAGATATTTATTAACTAGGGAGATTATCTACTCTATAGTTTCTTCGCAATAAGTCAATGTTTGGCTCTCCCATTCATGTCCTAACTTCAACTCAAGGATGACATTGTAACAACAATGTTGAGCTAAGTTTGATGGAGAATCCTCCTTGACAAAAAAAATTGAAAAGACCTTCCCTAATGTATTTTTTATATGAATTTTAATGTTGCAAATTTCATTTTCCATTTCATGTTTAGGGTACTTGAATGGTTGAAATTTCATTGAATATACCTTAGCTTTATTGAGCTTTGTTGAATCTACTTGATCTTTGAATATACTTGAACTTTCTATGGTAGTTAGCCTCAATCTATGTTCAGCACACTCTAGTGACTGGTATATGTNGAAATAGGGGAAAACATCATGGGAACCCCCCCTCCCCCCCCTCAAGATAAGCAGGAATTAGGAAAAACAAGTTTTGAATAAAAACTTTGTGAAAATCTTGTTGCAATTTGCAGCACTATGCAACAGCAAATGCAGTATCTTGGTTCTTCCTGTGCAGCAACATCCTGAGACTGTGCATGTGAATCTATGAATCCTAACTAAATTTTTTATGTCTGGAGGAATATTCTTCTGAGACCGTGCATGTGAACCTATGAATCGTAACTAAATTTTTATGTCTGGAGGAATATTCCTCTTTGAAAGAAGAATAAAATGCTCAACTGAATCAGAATTATAGACAGCTGCAAGATGAAAACTGGACCCATGTAGAGAAACTAAAATCAAGTGATGAGAGAGAAAAAGTGCTTGAGAATTCGAAACAGGTGAGGAACACCCAAGCAACTGATATATTGTAGCCTTGAACATCGAACCATGTGAGGTATTATCTACTCCAATTGTTAGGAGCATGTGTCCAAGAGAATGCAGACTCTTTACTAGTTATGTGAGGAGATGAGCATGTGATCAAATAGAAAGGTAGAGAATCCCTGGGACTGTGGAGAGCGAATGATTTATCTCCATAATATGATATAGCTTCATAAATAACCATGATTCACAAAATATAATATCAGTAAACTCATAAGAGGAAACTAACATCAAATCCCCAGCAGCAAGTTTGAAACAGACTTGTGGTACTTGATTTTTCACACCAAAATTCATGAGAACGGCTACAAGAATGATTGTACGCTTTTGAAACTTAAAATTAAAACCAAATAATATCATATCATATCCAAATAATTTCATATCATATCCAAGAGTGTGTTCCACTGAGATGGTAGATGCACAATTTTCTCCTTCTTTAGAACTCTGAGTATTGGTGCATTCAATCGTGTAGGAATTTCCTGGAAGCTCAAGATCAAAATGAGAGTGAATGGATCACTCTTCAAATATGATATTTTTCCAAAATATCGAAATGTCCATACAAAATAATATCAGCAAAGTCATAAAATAATACTGACATCAAATCACTAGCAATAATTTCGAAAGAGACTTTTGGCACTTGATTCTTCACACCAAAATTGATGAGAATGGATACAAGTATTATTGTAGGATATTGAACCTTAAAACTTGAACCAAATAATATCATATCATATCCAAATAATCTCATATCATATCCAAGAGATTGGAACAAATCCAAGTGCTCCACCGAGATGGTAGATGCATAATTTTCTCCTTCTTCAAAACTCTGAGTATTGGTGCATGCAATCATGTAGGAATTTGTTGGAATATCTAGATCAATGAGAGTGAATGGGTCACTCCTAAAATATTATATTATTTACAAAAAAATCCAAAGTATTGCTTTTATGCACACTAGCAGCAACATTAGAGAGAGAAATATCAAATTCCTCTTTATTTTCTGAAGCAATCGTTGGTAAACTATGCACATAATTTAAAATAGAAGAATCACTGGAGAATGTTTGCATAGACTGGAAGGAGAGTTTTTATTCAATAACAGATATTCGAATGTCTTCTTTTGGATCATCCATATGAGAATATGAGATATCAGAGATCTTATAAACTTCTGGATCAACAAGAGAAGGAGGCACTCCAAGGAGAGTTTCTTCAATTCGAATTGACTATGTGGAAGATTCTGCTTCTTCTTCATCTTGAACAACTTCATCAGAGAGACTAGAGGCCGAGAATTTTGAGTAAATAACTCTTATGGTGCTGGATGTTCTCTCCAAATTTCTATAATGGTCCTCGCTATGCTTTCTATAGTTTATATCCAATTATGTCCAGGGATCCTTTGGGTATTTAGCAGAATCAATAAGGTATTGCAAGCTTGGAGAAAAGGCATGAAATATTGTTCCAAAAGCTCTATCACCATCATTTATCTAGTCATTCTCATCTTAATAAGACTTTTTACCAAGTCCAATAGATACCTCATAGAGACCTTGTCTCTTTAGAGATGAAATCATCTTCAATTTCCATTCTAAATATCTTGTGAATGGAGTAAGAAGAGGAACTGGTAATATCGAATCCATATGAAGTTGCACCTACAAAATCTCACTACAAAACCAAAAATAATTCGCACTATGTTAGAATAAATCCTTCCCTCTATACATGTACACTTTTCCAGGGTTCATCATGCCCGCACCGCCACTCTGAATGAATCTAGAGTTAGAAAGGCAATCTTTGTGGGACTTCTGTGGAAACCCAGCTGCTTCTGGTGTACAATGGAGAGTAGAAAGACTTGAATCTTTCCTGAGGAGGCTATGATACCATATTATAGTTATTGTGCCATTATATCTTCAAGCAATGAGTGCAATTAGATTGAATTATTATGCAGTGTAAAGGAATGAATAATACACATTGAACAAAACAAATCTCACAAGAAACAGACAAGTATTGATCAATATAATTACAATATAAACTTCATTAATCCCATCAGTATACAAGAGTGTTACAATAATGGAATTCGAATCATGTGCATAGGATTCGAATCCACCAACTCAATCTGACTGCATGGCTAACTAGAAGCATCTAAATCACTATCGGAGCTAACTAGATAAGCTCCAATTGCCTAATTCAGTCTCTCAATTAGTAATAATCAGTTAAAATAGTCTAACTAATGTGGTAGGTGAGAAGTAGGTGAGAATAGGTGCCTATCCACATGCATCCATGCAAGACTGGCGCTAACTGAACTAGAGGACATCTAACTTAATGTAACTGAAGAATAACTAAGCTTGACTAGTCACCAACTGCCAACAAATGAAGAATGTTGGTGCCGACACTCCCAGTGGATCCTAAATTGTAGGGACTGGTCTAGGAGCCGCATAGACTGATGCATGAATATGCAATCAGTTGCATTTATCCTCAATATGTGTTCCCTGCACTCTAGTGACTGGTGTATGTGGCCTCATTAGGCCAAGTGGACCCAATGGTACTAGTGGACCTAATAATAACTAAATGACTCCTAATTTAGGAAAATATAATCTAATAAACCATTTTGGACAAGGGAGGATTATCACTGGCTATTATTGCAATAGTATCCAATCTAGACTTTTGCAATCCACTATTGTCATTCACGACTTTCAAATCACCATTTATAAATGAATTCTTATAGTTGTAAATTGTGCTTCTTTTTATTCCATAAAATTTATACCATGCATTTTCATAGACATCTAATGTGTGAAACTTCATTGTAAGTAGAGTTCTCTTCTTATTTTTTATCTGTGTTTAGTAATAGAGACGTTTTATGTTAGAGAATTCAATGTAAAATATCTTTTCGAATTCTCATTCAAATTGTCTTCTTATAGCCTTCAATTATTGACAGAAATGGATTTTTGAAATATAGTGATTTTTACAACAAAATGGCGTGCTCATTTTTTCATAGAATGCACTTTCTTCAAATGCTTCATTGAATAATGTGCTCAATTTCCTTTTAACATAGCACTCCCAATTTTGTGTTTCACGGGATTGTATGGCCTTGTTGTCAAAATTGCTTCATTGGCACAATATTCATTATCCATAGGTGGATACACCATCTACAGAGGAGATGCTTCTAATGGTTTCTAAATATAACATCTGGTTCTTTTTCATTATATTTTAATATCACGTTTAAATGGGTATCATTAAGATCGAGAAAGTAGTTTGTAGGCCATCTTTGAAGAGATTCTTCTAATAAACAACATTTCTAATAATGAACGAATACTTTCTAGATAAAAATTCCAAATTCCTTACCATCCATTGGTTGAAATTGTACCACCTCTCCTTTCATAACATTTGAAATTATTCCCCTAGAAATATAACTTGGTTGTGAACAACATCGATGGACTAGATTCATATTTTCTCCCATGAACTTAATGTTGTACTTTTGACTCCTTTGGGTCTTTGAACCTGCATATTGATTATTGATTGCATCATCTATGGATAAACCTGTAGTGAATTTTACCATCTCTTTTATTAGCCAAGATACAAGAATGCCAAGCTATAACTTCAATGAACAAAGGTCACAAAGCAACAAAAAATCCTTCAACAACACACTAAATGAAAAGGATCCAAAAATCTTTCCTTTAGATTAATCATTTGCATATTCATTTTCCACAAGACCTATGGAAATATAGTCTCTATGATATGAACATTTATGTAGCAATTTCACTTTATAAGAAGAAAATAATACCTAGATTTATAGATATTATTGTTATCCTCACTATTCAAATAGACACCGGTTTCCCTTTCATCTCATCATGTTGTAAACAAGAATCGATGTGATTACAAATCTTTGATGCATCACATTCAATAAAAACACATTTTGCTTCTGACAATGTATTTGCACCTCTTCATACATGCAGCAATTGAATATCCCATTAAAAATATCCGTAACATTTACGATGATACATCCATGTTTGATGTCATTGTTGGACAATTGCTTCCTATTTGGAAATGTTATACCTTCAACAACTTTTATTCCTTTGAAAAAAGGTCAACATTGTGTTCAGAACCTAACATTCTTTGAGAATACATGTTAGCTAATCTACATTGACAAGAATACAAAAAAATCCATATAAATAAAAGGGAATAGTTGTATAGTCATTTAAAATAAATATAAATGTAATATATAGAAATAAATGAAAATAAACCATTTTTTCCATAAGAAAAAACATTATATTCATTATTATAAATGTACATTCAGCTATCCAAAAAGAGGCTTCACATAAGAGACATGCTGCCTTATCCTCTCCCAAAACAAAACCTACTTTTCTCCAGAAACAACATGTATATTCTTATACCTAAATTTATAACAAAAAATATGGAAGAGGAAGAATTTGGAGACCCTTATATTTGATAGCAACAAAAGGAGTGCTTAAACCTTCATTGGATACCAATTAACGAAAATACAATTCTCCGAGAAAAGGTCGAAGAACCCATCCAATGGATACCTTCAGACATTTGTTAACAATAAAATTAACACCCTTGAGAGTGTTGGTCTGAAAACAATATTTTACTTTGCCATCAACATGAAGATTGGAGTTTTTTGAACAATTTGAAGGAAAGGCATGTTGTAGGATTTGGATGCTAGAGATAGAGTATTTTTCACATCATAGTTTCTTTGGTGATCATTGGCATTGATGGAAGAATATAGTTTAGATCAAGGGAGAAAGGGATTCACCTATTATTGGGTTGTAATCACTTTCCTCCCATTTTAATATGATGCAATCTTATTTCCCCAAATTATATGTATGAATTTATGCATTTTTATGTGTTCTTTATCAATATTTGGTAGATAGATTTCAAGATTTTTTTCAGTTTTTCAAAAACTAGAGGTAAGGAACTAGCCAGCAGGATGCTAATGGAGGCCTATGGGCTAAGAAGGATCGAGCAAAAGGATCTTCAACGAACGACACACTTCAAGAGGTAATATCCTTCCTTACCTCCCTCTCTCTTCTTTGAAAAAGTTTAGAAATCTCAGGAAGTTTTCATTTATTGCATGTATTTTTGTCAACAGTATTATTCACCCTCCCTGTAGTTAAGGATAGAAAGGTTGTAGACATGTCCCTACGGTTGAATCTACCAACAAAATGGCGACCATACTGGAGACCGAAGGGATTTTCTTTTGAAACAATTTTTCATGAGAATTTCCTCTTTGTTAGGGTGATTTTTCCTTTCAAATCTTATGATGCATGCTTGATCTTGTTCTTAGAAGGTTTAATTTCAGTCCTAGAGGTCAAAACCAGCCTAAATCCACCCCTTATTTTGTTGTTTTCAAGAAATTTGAGCCTAGATCTTCATTTTTTCCCCTCTCTGGCTTGCAAGCTCCTTTACACAAAGTAGAAAATGCCTCGGCCTCCTCAGTTGCACTTACAGAAAGTAGACAAAGCACGTGCAGTACTTTGTTCAAAAAGTCACGGGTTGTTGATGTTTTGGGCATAAAATCCTCATTGCTTATCCGTTTTGAGTGATTTTTTTTCCTGTGGAAAGATTATATAGTCCTATAATTTATCTTGCAATCTAATTTCATCCATTTTGGTCAAATATTAAGGAATTTGTTTTGAATAATTTTGAATTTTTGTGTGCATATGGTTGGAATTTGAAAAAGTCATTATTCTTGATGTTTTATGGTCAGATCTGCATTTTTTAGTCATTTTGATTGATTTTTGCTGCTATAGATGTCTTAGGAATATTCCAAGATAGGTTTTAGACAGTACTTACCTCTCTTCATCAATATTTAAGGAATTTCTTTGAAGAATTTTGAAGTTTTGCATGCATTTGGTTGAAATTTGAAAAGGGCATGATTCTTGAGTTTTGACGGTCGGATCTGCAATTTTTGGTCATTTTGATTGATTTTTGTTGTTGTAGATGTCTTAATAATTATCTAACATAGGTTTTAGACAAAAAAATCTTCCATTTTATCAAGTTTTAAAGAATTTTTTTAGGATTGCAAGTTTGGTGTGCATTTTTTTCTTGAGTTTGAAATTTGTGGAGATCACTGATTTTTTAATTTTCATTGAATTCTTTTGAAACTTTCCAGAATATTTATTAACGTCCTAAAACACTTTGTAAATCCTAATATGACCTTTTAATATCATTTTTAAATCATTTGGGGACATTTTCCCTCAAGTTTGGAAGGCTTGGAAAGCTCTTTTTAAGAAAAAACTAGGAAAAAAACATTTTTAGGAGGAGGTTTTATTTAGTATCATCCAAAAGAATTTTTAGATATGAAATTTTGTGACGTTTTTTCCCTTTAATTCATTTAGTTCAGCCTTGAATGTCTAAAAATTTGTCTATATTGGTCATTTTTACCACATAGTGACATAAGGAAATTGTTGAAAAAAGTAAAGAATGTGACATTGTTTCAAGTTATAAATTCTTATAACCATGAATTTTGAATCCATGTGGACTTGATGACCTGCCACAAACATTCTAGTCACCATTAAGAAACTCTTCATACCATCATTTAATATCAAATTCACCTAAATTCTCAAAATACAAACTTACCACTCGAGATTAGTTCAAACATAATGAGAGGATCTTTTTCATCATTGTCAAGCTTCTTAAGATAAGTTGTGTTCAAGCCACAAGTATCATCTTCAATTTCTCTTTCAGGAAGTCCTATGAAAAAGAAAGTGGATCTCAAGGGTAATATATAGGTTTTTTTTTTAGCAAAATTCTGAGCCACAAGTATCCTCTTCACTTGCGCTTTCAGGTGGTCCTGTGAACGAGAAAGTGGATCTCAAGTGTAATAGGAATATTTTGAAATTTTAAGGCATATTGTCAAGCCATGAGTATCCTCTTCACTTGCACTTTCGGGTGGTCCTGTGAATTAGAAAGTGGATCTCAAGTGTAAATTTTGGTCATGAAAAGAAATTTGAATCACACTCTTACATGTGCACATCAGTTTAAGAGACTTATTGGAAACAAGAAAAAACATTGAATATTCAAACATTTTTCGTTTCTAATTAGTGATAATTGAATCCAACCTATTGAACCCTTGCTATAAAATTGAAAGTGATTTCAAATTTTTGAAGATGATTTTGCAATATTCACTTATGAAGGATCTCAATGAACCTCTTACTCTCCCATAGTATAGGAGTTCATCGAATGAAAAGATAGGATTAAAAGCATATGTGCATTGGTTTAGTTCGGTAGCATAAGTCGCAACACCATCAGTTTCACCACCGCTCCTCAAAACTAATTGAATTACCTTTAAAATCAATGCTTAATCTAAAACAACCAAGATTTATCTTTGATATCACTAACAATATTAGGCTAGGGATTTGGGTTATTATGGTGATTTAACACTCCAAATCCTCAAAAATTTGAAACTGGCATTGATTAACGAGAGTTAAATCCATTAGTAGCAAGAGTGCTAGCCGGGAAAGTGCTTCTAAAACAAGTATTAAGCACGATTTCAATCCGAATTGGTAAGGGCGGTACCCCCCCCCCTCTTGCTTCTTTGGTGGGATATGAGCACACTACAATGTCTCGGTTAAGTGACAAGTCCTCGGGGTGACATCACTTTTCTGAGATAGCTAGCCTATGTCAGTTATCCTAGACTGAATATTGTCCTACCCGGTCACCGATTGTGAAGTGGTAACCATAGTTTCTTGTACTATGGCATCACATAGGTTGTTTTGAGTGGGGGACACTTGCAATACCTGAGACAAACACAAGGTTGTTTCAGCTCCTTGGGAGGGTGAGTAGCATAGATCTGACACTTGGAATCCTGTAGATTGAAGAACAATGTAATTGTTTCTCGTACCTTCTCCATTTAGTAATTATTGAGACTTAATGTCCCTCAAGGGCTACTTGTTTTGGAAGGCCCTCTAAAAATCCAACTTTCCACTAAACCTCGGTTTTTTGGAAAGAAGCTTGAGTGTTGCTTCCTTGAGGACTTTTTTAGTGGTGTGGACACTTTGATTTTTGTTCAATATAGCTTCCTTTAGGATTGTTTGACTGCATTTTGATATACTCTAATAAAAATACCCTTTTATTAAAATTCAGAGTGATTAATATCTCGATCCACCCTTCAAGGTGTAAGTAAGGAAAATTACTGAAGTTTGAGGGCCCCACTACATTGTGGAGGCATATACATGAACCACATCATTGTGACTTTGATACTGGACTACTTGTAAATCCAATCAAATGTTACTAGAGAATAACAATGTCAAATCAATTCTAAAAATTTGTCACATCATGGATGAAACATAGATAGATTTGATTATCTTACTTTAGTTGAGATTGAAAAAATAAAATATCACACATTTGATCATGTAAATCCACCCTTAGCACATCCTTTAAACTCAATCATACTTACAGAAAGTGAGTCACTAGTTAGTCTTTTTGAAATTTGTGATAAAATGCAGAACATTACACTTGACCCTTTGGCTTCACCGGGAGTCAAAGGAACCATATCAATGCAGCCTCAAATGGTTGCGGGAGATTATCAAAATCTTCTTGGCACACACAATAGTTGTATAGGTTCTACTTTTGGGGGAAACCCTTTACCATGGAATGTTCATATTACTGGTGGAAATAATGCATCCTGGAACACAAATGCCAATTGGAATTATCCTTCACTAATGGGAGGAAATGCCCCATAGGGTTATCCTTTGATCTATCCTAGCACACTACCTAGGGGAAATCCACCTACCAGTCCCATTCCACAATGGAGTGGTCAGGTTTCAGAAAGTAACCAATCTTTTTGGATCCAACCTCCGCAAGGAGGAAACCTACCTTGGAATTCCAATCAAAACCAAGGACGGAATCAATGGAATGGTCGGGTTCTAGTAATTGACCAATATTCTTAGGACCCAACTCCATTAGGATGCAATCCACCCAGTGGTCAGGTTTTAGGAAGTAACCAATATTCTTGGGACCTAACTCCATCAGGAGACAATCCACCCATTGATCATGTTCTAAGAAGTACCCAATCTTGTTGGGGCCAACCTTCACAAGGGGTCAACCCACCTTGGAATTCTACTCAAATCCAAGGACCACCACAATGGATTGGTCAGATTCTAGGAAATGACCAATATCACTGGAGTCTAACCCCGCAAGGGGGAAATCCACCCATTCATTGATGGTGTGGTAAAATCCCATAAAATATCCAATCTCCTTGGATTTTAACCACGCAAGGGGGAAATCCACCCAATGAATCCCATTCCACAATGGAGTGGTGAAGTTCCAGAAAGTAACCAATATTTTTGGAACCAACCTGCAATACTTGTGTTTGATTCATATAGGCCACCACATGGACCTCATGCCAATGGTATGATTGGTTCCATCAACAACCTTGGGAAGATCACCCCACAAATGGGACAAATGTTTGTTCAAACCTCAAAACCTATGGCTGGTCAAGATATGCAGCAACATGATAAGCCTTCCCCAACTTCTGAAATACTTATAGTTCAATCCATTGACCTTAAGGGAAAGAAGAAGAAGTACAAGGGTAAGCATAGTGTTAATCCTTCCCAAACTCCTGAAAAAATAATAGTTCAATCCATGGAACTTAGGGGAAATAAGAAGAAATACAAGAGTAAGCAAAATGCTAAATTTGGGAAGGGAAATGCAATGAATCCAGTTCAAGACAGTGGGCAACAACAATCTATTGTATTGATGCAGTATTTTCTACAAAACCATCATCAAATGGTTGCTACAACATTGGAACCTCCACCAGGATGCAACCAGTCAAAATCCCCGCATGAGGGAAATGATACCAATACCAATGTCGTCATGTGTGATCATGAGGTGAACATTAAAATGAGATCTCATTCTTATGATGTCCCTCCTAGTACATTGGATCAATCAGAATCACAACCAAATGGTTCTCTCGCCATTGAGAAACCAACCATAGACATAGTACCACACCCCCCCAAAGGTGATCTATGTATAACAATGCATAATCCTAATGCACGAGCTGCTCATAACAAAAATGGTGTTAATTAAATAGCTCAAGTACCATGTGCCATGTCCACCATGGAGGTGTTTCAGTATTGTCCTGCACAAAGAGAGGGACTATTGTCTTCAACTAGAGTTTTTGATCCATCCGATGTGAAATTTATCACATTAGACTTAGACCAATCAACCTATAGGATTCCTTCCAAAGTTGATTTTCAAATTAAAGTAACATCTGATGGCAAGGATATCTTTCAAACCATAGTTGATGAAGGGACCTCAACCTATGTCATGTTATTTAAATGTTCGCAAGCATTAGGATGGCCCACCTTAGTTCAATCCCATACTATGTGAAAAGCATTTGATGGACATTCACTCTCTCCTCACAAACTCATTGTATCTTGCCCTATTGAATGGGGTGGAAAAACATTCACAGTAGATGTTGAGGTAGTAGATGCGCCTATAGATTACAATTTTCTATTAGGACATAGTTGGATACATGCGATGATAGTTATAGCGTATTCAGAGTCCCGAGGGATTCGGTTCCCTCATTGGGGGGAGATTGTTATGATTGACCAGTTAGATTACTGCATGCTTGAAACTGCTATCCAATCGAATGTTCATTTCATTAGGGATGCTCTAAAGGAAGTTCAAGACATTAGAGTAGGATCATTCAAAAATGATTCCCTCGTGGGAAACTTTAGGATCCAACAACCCTTATCTACTATAGAAGTGTCATACCAAGCGATTCAAATGGCTTCAGCATATTTGGATCAAAATATTCCCTTGATGGAGGAATATGATCTAGTTACTTGGACCATTTTGGCTGTGAGATCTCCCAACTCACTTGATTTCTTGCATGGAATTTTATCATCATATGAAATTATCCTTGGAATCATAAACATTTGGTTGTACCCACCTAATGACATCTTTTGTGGGGCCACTGGGAGCATTTTTGGTTTAAATCCACCCAAGTATAGGAGCACCCTTTGTATGTTCCTCGATTCTATCGAGTATATTTGGAAGCATGCATATAGGTTTAGATTATCCCTTTGTGAAGATGCATTTGAACATTTTCCAACCCAAACTTACCATAGGGTCGAACCTGTTGGAAATTGGTGGGTCACCCCATCATATATGTATTTTCCACCATTCCGACAGAAGATCCTAGAGAGCATGGGAAACCCTAGTAAGCACCTCATCGCCATTTTGGTTCCCATGTTGAGTTATTCTTATAGGCCTGGGAGCCCAATTAGTCCCATCATGACATGGAGTTTGAGACCGCATACTTCTCTTCCATACAGTTTTGACCATTTCCTGATGGGCTCCCTATTTCGTGTTAGTTTACATAAGCATGGGTTAAAATATCTGCATGAACATTTGTGCTTACTGTTTTGGTGCTTATTGCAGATGTTGTGTATATGCCTTTGCAGTCACTTTTTGCTCAAAATGCCTATAAACCATTGCTTCTATTTAAGTTGACCTATACATACAAGAACTATTTGATTTAGGTAGTTGATGGACCATGATTCATTGTGATTTATGATTTTTGTGTTTTTCTCAAGAATTGGCATGAAGTAAACTGCATTTCCCCCTTCCTACTTGTTCATAGCATCAAATTGGATAACTGTAGTTACTTAGTTCTATTTCACCGTCTGTCGACACATAATTCTACTTCAGATAGCCAACCGATAGAGGGAACATCCGTAAGAGTGTGCACAACTATCTTAGCCCTTTTTTGTAATATGTATCTTTTCCTTGGCCTAACCCATGCTCTTGAAAAATAGAGTGCGCCCATGCAACACTAGTTCCCTCCCATGTGCCATAGCATTCTTTATTCTTTTTTCAAGCTAATAAATGAAAAAAATACTAAAAATTAAAAAACACAAAAATCAAAAAAGGGGAAACTTGAATCTTCAAGATAAAGGCAATAGTCAGTAATAGTCTCCCTTGAACATGACACATAATTTTGTATCCGTTGTCAATACACCATTTGCATTTGACTTAGGAAGTTGTAACAGTTTTTTGAACAGATCTCCACTAATAGGTTATCCTCCCTGTCATCTATAGAGATTTTGTTGATTCATCTGGAGTTGACGAATTTCACAACGGTTGGTTACTCCAATCTTATGTTTCCAAGTGTCCATTCTGCGTCATGTTATGTGTTCAAGGGAAGTCAAACCAGTGTCGATCATTCCTCAAATTTTCCTGACCAATCATGTCGGCCTTTTTTGTGTGAGTATACAGCATTGGATCTTGCAGCTCTACCAAATTATATCATCCTATTGATCTTAGTTTCGTGTCAGTTGATGAGGGATGCATTAATTCCCTCCTTCTGACAGATCCATTCCTATCAGCATGAATTCATCATCTAGGAAATGGATCTAGGAACCCCAGTGAGTATCTTGGATCTTACAGTCATTAGTGGCAGGATTCCTCGCAAATGACACTAGGTATACACCAATGACCCCTGATTGTTTGATTCTACAAGTGTTCGACTTTAGAACATCTATTCACACTTTTAAGTTTGTACTCAAGTACCTTGGAGTCCATCATCATTATCAATGGGCCTCCTCGGATATGTTAACGGTATACATCAATGGCTGGTAATCAGATGGTATTTTATTATTCTCGACATTGACTCATTTATTCACATGATATAAACTCATACTATCATTGGTTTGTATTGAAGACCTTGGGAAATAGAGTTGTATCACTCATCAATGCACTGCCCGAGTTGTGCAAGATTAAAGTACCATGAAGACATGGATATGTTGCACTTATCAAATGTGCCGCTTATATGTTTTTACAGAATTTATTTTTGACATGGATCCACTGTGTAATGTTCATGGCCATGCTTGTTTACTGCTGAGCATGGGTATACCCACCTCAGGAAGATATCATATATTTGGGAAATTTCTGTGTTTTACTTGTAGGTGTTTCTCCACCTCCCGCATTCATAAACCATATGTTTCCATCATGCCTTGATCACTACAGAGTATCAGTACAAAGAGTATCAGAATGAAATATAAATCAATGTATGTCGGCCCTTAGTGTAGTTTCGGACTTCACACATTAGGGGGCATCTGTTAACAATAAAATTAACACCCTTGAGAGTGTTGGTCTGAAAACAATATTTTACTTCACCCGCAACATGAAGATCAGATTTTTTTGAACAATTTGACCATTGCTTCCATAAAGGAAGAAATGTTTGAAGACAAGCTGGCTCTAAAGAGGCCAAGTACGTGACCACTTCAGGGCCAAATCCCAGTTCCTATAACTCACACCATGAAAAATGCCTAACATGGGCATTAATTGTCCTAGAAATACTGAAAGTCAAGTTGAAAAGCCTGAAAACTAAGGAAAGTGGGTTTTTTTGAAGGAAATAGTCAAAAACTTCAAAAAACCCAATCCCACATTCATTATCAAAGATGGGATTCTCAATGCCCATTCCTATAAATGGAAGAAATGTGAGGTGAATTAAGGAGGACAAGCTAGAAAAGCAAAGGCATGTTGTAGGATTTGGAGGCTAGAGATAGAATCTTTTTCACACGATAGTTTCTTTGGTGATCATTGGCATTGATGGAAGAGGATAGTTTAGAGAAAGGGATAAAGAGATTCACCTATTGTTGAGCTTTAATCACTTTCCTCTCTTTTTAATATGATGCAATCTGATTTTCCCCAAATGTTGTGTATGAATTTATGCATTTTTATGTGTTATTTATCAATATTTGGTAGATAGATTTCAATCTTTTTTAATTTTTTTCAAAAACTAAAGGTAAGGAACTATCTAGAAGGCTTCTAATGGAGGCCTAAAGGCTAAGAAGGCTAGAGTAAAAGGATATTCAATGAACGTCACCCTTCAAGAGGTAATCTCCTTCCTTCCCTCCCTCTCTCTTCTTTGAAAAATTTTAGAAATCTTAGGAAGTTTTCATTTATTGCATGTATTTATGTCAATAGGATTCACCCTCCCTATAGTTAAGGATAGATAGGCTGTAGGAATGTCCCTATTGTTGAATCTACCAACAACATTAATACAATTTTTGTGGAAGAGTCGATCAAGCCTTCTACATTAGAGGAAATTTCAACTCAAAATGGGCCTTTTAACTTTAACTCAGATTCCATGTCATCATGTGTTAGCCAGTGAAATTGCTTTAAATATGAAATACCATATAGGNAAATTTGGGGATAGGTATCATAAAAAAAACTACTTTTTTGTTTGTATTTTCGACATATCTCCCCGTGTTTTTACTCAAATTTTGATCGGGAGAGCTCGTTGGATGCGGAATGAAATTCCGCATCCAACGAGTACCCACTCAGCATACTTTTGATGGACCCCGCTACCCCAAAAACAAGAAATACCTAAAAAAACGTGATGATGACATTGCCGAGTGGGTACTCATTGGATGGGGAATTTAATTCCACATCCAACGAGCTCTCCCGATCGAAATTTGAGTAAAAACACTGGGAGATATGTCGAAAATACAAACAAAAAAGTAGTTTTTTTCTTTTCTTCCTCCAAAATTAATAAATATTATTTTATTATTTTAACTATTATTTTATTAATTTTTTTAGGAGGCCCATTTTGAGTTGAAATTTCCGCTAATGCATGCTCTAAATAGGTGAGGAAGCTTTGTTGGAGGATGCTTTGCATATCCCTCTAACAGAATTCTATGATGGTGGAAGGATTGACCAACCCTTGTATTGGACCCCTTTCAAGGATAATACAAATACGGAGAATGATATATTGGATGACCAATACACTAGATACAATTTGAAGGATAGGTCGACTCTTCCACTAGATACCACTCAACAAGAAGGCCATCCTTCACAATTTGAAGGATAGGTCGACCCTTCCACTAGATACCACTCAACGAGAAGACCATCCTTCAAGAAAGTGTTGGGAATTCTTTTCACTCAATACCTCAATACATTGATACCATCATAGAGGATGTTTCAGATTACACTTCTCCATGGTCTACATCTATGAGAACACAATATTGGAGGAAGTGTCGAATAATTATTCTTTGGGAAATCCATGCTAGAGAAAGTATCGACCGACACTTCTACGAGAATACTATCCTTAGAGAAATTTTCACATGATCTTTCCACTAGAAACATCGAGAAGGTAACACTATCATCAAGGAAGTGTCACACGACTTATCTCAGTGGTCATGTTCCACAAAAACACAGTGTTGGATGAAGTGTTGAATGACCCTTCTACATGACTTATATGATGTAGGAAGGATCATCTGACAATTTTGATGTCCCCCTTTGAGGAAAATACAATTATGGGTGAGGAAGTTTCAAGCCACCCATCTACTATATACCGAGGAAATTGATGACCTACCATTCCGGTGGTATCCCTGGACAAGAATCTCGTCCTTATGGAAAGGGCTGGTTGATCTTTCCACTGGATCCCTTGAGGCATTAACACCATCATTAAGCATTAGAGAAATTTTCAACTCAAAAATGACCTCCTAAGGAAAAATAAAGTTTTAATATATTATATTTATTATTTCACTTTTAAAAGTTAACCATGGTTATTTCCCTTTTATCAAAAGGCTATATTAAAAATATATTTTATATTAAAATAAATTTATAAAAACAAAGTTCAACATAGTGTTGTTCTCACTTTTATAAGATATTTCACATTAGTTATAGTTACACTATATTATATTTTATTATAATAGTATATTATATAAACTATAATATTAAATATATTATAGTATAATTTACAATAGCGTATATAAATAGTTGTTTGCATACGTCGCCCACCTTTATTACAGGATCTTTAGTATGGCGTCCATCTTTATTATATGATATTTAGTATGGTTCTCACTTTTATAAGATATTTCACACTAGTTATAGTTACACTATATTATATAGTATTATATTTTATTATATTACTATATTTAATCAATGTTAGTAATGAAAAGTGTGTCAATGTATTAATATCATCTTAATACATTATTTTTCATATATTACAAATATTTAAAAACTTGTAAGTATATTAATTTCATTTTAGATATTCAAGACAATTTCAAGCAGTTTAGGAAGGGATCATGTTTAGGGTAGACAAATTATATTATTAAAAAATCCACTTTATCTAAATTATATAAAAAATTGCTTAAGACATGCATCTCTTTTGAATTTTTAGAGATTTCGATTGGCCTATAGATTATGTCGTTAAAACTAGATATTTACTTTTTAAAATCAATTTTCTTTAATGGGAATGTTGCTCCACACTTCTACATTCTCTCGCTCTACGAGAAAGCAACTTGCGAAGAAGGGTGGTCTAATCCCTCTAAAGGGATACTATGGTATAGGAAGGATCAACTACCTTTTCCATGCGGCCCCCTTCGAGGAGAATACAGTTCTAGAGCATGAAGTGTTGGGAAACCAATTTACTGGGTAATATTGGAGGGATAGGTCGACCCTTATATTGGATACCATTCAACGAGAATACCCTAATTTGGGAAAGGGTTGGTCTATTTTTCCACTCAATACCTCTAGACGTTGAGACCACCATTGAGGATGTGTTGGATGATCCTTCTATGAAAATTATTTGATGGAGGAAGGATTGGTTGATCCTTCTATGGAAACCCCATTTTGAGGAGAATACAATTATGGATGGGGATGATTGGGGCTACCCATCTACTAGATAATAATGGAAGGATCACTCAATCCTTCCATTAGATTCTTCTTGATGGGAAAAACAATAGTTAATAATTGTCATCCAACCCTCCTAATGTATAACTTAATTCTTTGAAACAATCATATAGGAAGTGTTGTCCAACCCTTCTCTATTATCTCCCTCCCTAAGAGAAATATACAGGAGGAAGTGCTTGTCGACCCTCCTACATGAATTCTATAATCGAGGAATGATTGGTCAACCCTTCAACATGAATCCATATAGGAGAGTAAAATTTTGAAGAAAGTATCATGTGACCCTCCTATGTGCTCTCCCTTCATGAGAAGGATCTTCCCTAAGAAGGGTGGTTCACTCCCACTAAATTGGATTCTATGAGGGAGGAACGATCGACCAACCCTCCCATGGGCCCCCTTTCAAGGAGAATATAGTTATGGAGGATGAAGTGTAGGGAAACAATTCTTCTAGTTACGATTAGATGGAGACCCTTGCAAACTATACCACTCGATGACAATACTATGATTCTAGAAAGGGTTGATCTATCTTTTAACTAGATACCTCTAGACTTTGAGACCGTCATAAGAATGTGTTAGTTGAACATTTTACAAGATTTCAATGATTGAGGGAGGATCGACCGACCATTCCATGGAATCCCATATTTTGAGGAGAGTGCAATATGGAGGAGGGTGGTTGGTGTGACCCATATACTAGATACAAAGGGAAGGATATGCCAAGCCTTCCACCAGAATCCCCTCGACAAGAAAGATAACAATCAAGATGTGTCGGTTCCCCCTTCCAATGTAAACCTTGAGGATTTAACACCATCATATAGGAAATTTCATCTTACCCTTCCAATGTACACCTTGAGGATTTAACACCATAATATATAAAGTGTCGATTGACTCTTATTCCTTGTATCCCTCCCTAAGAGCAATATGTTGGAGGAAGTGTGTTCTTTGTTTACTAGAATCTCCCTTTCTTATGGGAGTGTCCTTTGGTCTAAGAAATCATGACCTAGTGGCATGTAACCCATCAAAATCACTCCAGGTTCACACTTTTCCTGGGCCACACCATCCCTCAACTGGTTGGATTTTTGGTGTCTCCTCCCAACTATATCACCCCTAAGGGGAAATAAACTTAGGTATCCCTTCTGACAATACCCACACCTTAAAAAAATGAGTTAGCGAGAATCAACATGTTGTATGAAGTGTTGGTTGAACCTTCTATGAGAATTCTATGATTAAGGAAGGATTGGCTTACCCTTCATCGGGCCTCCTTAGGGGAGAGGACAATTTTGGAGGAATTTTTGGTCAACCTCATACGTTCTCTCCCTCCATGAGAAGAATTTTTGGGAAAAAGCGTGGGACAATCCCTCTAAATGGGTTCTATGATGGAGGAAGTATCATGAAACCCTTCCACAACCCCCCTTCTAGGAGAATATAGTTCTAAAGAACGAAGTGTTGGGAAACCAATCTACACATTATGATCGGGAGCATAGACTGACCCTTTCAAACACTACCACTTGATGAGAATACTATGATTAGGGTCGGTTGATATTTCCACTAGATACCTCCAAAATTTGAGACCATGGCATCCCCCCTTTCAAGGAGAGTATAATTCTAAAGAGTGATGGTCGGGGTGACCCATATATTGGACACGAAAGAAAGGATAGGCCAACACTTCCACTAGAATCCCTTTGACGAGAAATGTCAACCAACTCTTCTTATGTATACCTTGAGGCTTTAACGCCATCATTTAGGAAGTGTCAGTCGTCTCTTCTCCACTGTATCCCTCCATGAGAACACTATGCTAGAAGAATTATTGGACAACCATTATACTAGAATTATATAAACAAGGAAGTATTTTTCAAACCTTCGAAAGGCCCCCCTTTGAGGAAAGGACAATTCTGGAGGGGGGTTGGCACACCCTTTATAAAGTAACGCTTGAGTGAATGATTCTTATTTGGTGTATGTTTATGTCACTATTTTGAAACTTCATAATATGGTGGTGACATGACTATGACATTACCAGCATCATATAAAGTACTATAAATCCATATTACTACGCTAGAAGGAATTCAGATGGAAAAGTTGAGTTGTTGAGATAATTTTTTTATATGTCTAAATGTATCAAAAAAAAGGTCAAAAATTACTTCTCATGAGAAACATAAAGCATAGTTTTATTGCTAAAGGTGTGATGTGATAATGGAAAAAAGGGATGTGTTTTTGTCTAAAATAGAAATTTGGAGGTGGAGGTGGATATTTATATCCCCCAATATAATAATAGAACTCCCATTCCCTATGGAAGAATGCAAAGAAAGAACCCATTACAAGTTAAGCAACCACTAAGAAAGTTATGTCCAATGTGAAAATTCACCACAAAACATCTCTTATAGAAAATCCATGTTGGTATATCCAAGGGATGAACATACATCATGTACCCTAAATCCAACGACGCACCCCCAAACATGGTGTAGAAACTTTTAGAGTAACCTAAAGCTAACATAAACAAGATTTAAAAACCACAATTCATAGACTTTTCCATAAGGTAGTAATAAATATGAATGGATGGAAGGTTCCTTCAAAGAGATAGGAATAATGTTTAAACAAGCTTTTATGTGTGTGCAGTAGGTTTAGGGATAGAGACACAGGTGATAGAAGAAATTAGTTTGGGGTCAAGTGAATGAAATGCATTCATCCATTAACTATGTATTGATATCAAAACAAATTGGTACAATGTACTTGAATGGAATGAAACGAATAAATAGAAATGGAATAACATTAGACATTGTACATGGAAGAGAAAGAAATGCATGACACATGAGAAGAGAGGTTAATCTTGTAGATGATATTTAAATTATTTAGGTTCATGAATCTTTACCATCAACTAGATGAATATTTCATTACAAGTGACTAATACATGTCTTCACAGTTTGACCTTCCATTTGAAAGAGATAGCAAGTCAATTCTAGGAAATATTCACACATATCTATTGAGATTTGAACACTTAGGATGATAAATTTTCTAAGGAGAGTATTTGGGGACACAGTTTTAGGGTGTAAAGAAGAGTCAAATATGAGAAATAGCTTGAAAGACAGAATTTCTCAGTTATTTGACATGAAAGTCGATCCTTTAAACAAGGGAGTCAAGTATTTAGTTTTCTTCTTGAATCCCAACAATTACATAAAGAGTGATTGGATGTGGCTTTAAAAAATAATAATGATAGAATCTCATGTTGGTGCTTCACAGTGGTTGTCTTAGAAAGGATGCTTAGTGCTAGTCAAATCAATGCTTTAGATTCTACCTATTTTTTAGTTATCTATAGCCCATGTGTTGAAGGGAATTATTTAGCATAGTTTAAACAAATGATACATATTTGTGTGGTATGGTAGGAAAGAGGAGGAATGGTAATCAACTTGTTAAATGGTTAAGGATTTATAAACCAAAATACCTTAGGGGATGGGGTTTAAAAAACATAAATGTGTTTGGTCAATTTTTAGCAACAAAAGTCCCTTGGAGGATTTTATTTAATAGAATATTGTGTGAAAACAATGAAATCCAAGTACTTGGACAATAGAAATCATAAATTATGGATCATAAATGAGATTCCAATGTATGGAAAGGCCTCATAAAATTTTATGATATTCTCAGTTCATGGGTATCCTGTAAAATTGATAAAGGTAAAAAACTGATATTTGGTGAATATCCTTAGATCAGGTGCAATGGGAATTTCAAATTTACATAAGCCTTAAGATGGGATTTGAAGCATAAAGGGATATGTCAACTAGAAAATTCTACAGGTTTTCAAGTTCATAGGCTTGGTAATCAGAGTTGGAAGTTTGTTGTGGAATTAGAGCTACAAAATGATGCAAAATAATGGTCTCAATATATTACTCTCCTAAATAATAACACTATCAAACTTAGGGATTATGATGATGAGATTAAATGGTCATGGAACAAAGACACAAGGAAGAAATAGGTTGGTAGTGGAAACTATTATGGAAGATGATTAGTCCTCTGAAAACTAGAATTTTCCTTTGGTTGGCCATGGTGAACAAAATTTTTACTTGGGACAATGACCAAAAAACGAATTGGCTTGGCCATTGTTGGATTTATATATGTGAAAGATAATATGATAGTAGGCCATCTTCTAGATTTTTGTTCTTTTTCATAATATGTTTGGAGGGATGTTTGTCATAGCTATAACATTCAACGTCTTTGGGAAAAAAACTTATTGGAGTGCTTAGAAGCTTGGACTCTAGACATATCTATTAAGGAGCATAAGGCTCTTCCATGTTATATCTTATGGAGGATATGGTTACACAGAAACAAAGCCATATTTTAAAGAAGTGAGGCTCAAAGGGAACTTCTAATGCATCAGATCAGGTTGTCTTATGGGGAAGGTAATAATATTTCATTGCAGAAAGCCCCTTGAAGATTGAAGGAACCAAGTATAAATTATTCTATTCCTTAGGGATGAATCTAATCAAGGGTTTCCTAGAAGTTGTGAGGAAGAGGTCATTATTTATCTTTCTTCCTCTCATTATGTGCTGTTAAAATTTGTAGCATGGAATGGCTTTAATAATAAAGCAAAGTTCTTTTCCCTTTGGATTATATTGCTTTTTGTAGTTGAATGAAGTATAAAAGTTCTTCAAGTACTCGATGATTCAAATTTCCAATGAATACACTAATAATTGATGGTATTGAAATGATGGTCTTTATGCACCTTAGTGTTCCATTTTCCACAATACTAATTGAACAAAAAACACAAATACATAAAACCCTTAAACAATAGGTGTCATATAGAAAGAATCCCTTCCCTAAAAAGTCAAAGTGGTAAATAATTCCAATTCCCTTCACATATAAGAAGGAGTGATTTGAATACTACTCCTTGGTTGAATCCACTAGGAGAAAATTTTATTCACTGCATGCAAATAAGTTTTTCATGCTAAATTGTGTGGTAGTAAGGTTATAGTCTTTACGTTAATATCAATGATCTATAACCACCATCAATAGGGGTGTAGGCGAATCTGTTGGGACTCTATTTTTACGCACTCTCTAGTTTCTAGTCAACTCATGTGAGCTTCTTGTGTAGATTGAATGAATGGCACGTTTTTATTTTTTCTTTTAATTATTAATTGTTTGATATCTATTATTATTAATTTTATTACTATTTGTAATATATTTGTTATTGCTATTTTTTTTTAGGAGAATAGCCCAAATTATTATCCCACTTGGAAAAACCCCATTTGTAATATCCCTGATCTGATATCATATCAGAATATTAACTATATTGTTGTTATGAAATAAAATCTGCAATTAAACTTTACAGTGACACCAATGACTTCTTAATGCAAGGCAAAATAAGGGCAGTACTGACAGATCTGGAAAAAGAAGTGGGATAACGTATGAGACTAAATGACAAATTTGGATAGAGAGAGAGTTATTTCCATAAGCACCTCACTATTGGGTCCTTTCAGGTTTCAAAATAAGCTCCACTGAAGTCTACTCCCACGCTTTTGGGCGTCCCAACCAGTGCAAACTAGGAATGAACAGTCGCCTCCAATAGACCAAGGCTTATGGAAGGTTCAAATGATTTATCAGTCATGTATTAGGCATCAAATAATTTTTATTGGGTTTGGAACTGATCTGAAATAGTTTTATTATTTTTGGTGTGATTTGGGCAAAAACTAGCAATTTGGCTTGGGTAAGCCTACGTAGAAATGGCCACTCAGACATAGTAAAACCCAAATGAATTCATGATATGAGTATTGGGTTGGATTTTTGGGTGTATTAAAATCCTACATCAACTTAAAAAACACTAAATTGGTTTACATATGATCATCATCAATACAAAAAAACTGTAAAACCAGTCAAATTTGACTAGTCAATGAGCAAGGGTACAAAAATAATCATAAATTTCAAATATGACTCCTATTAAACCTGAAAATAATGATATATAGAAATTTATATATCATGTTTAATACATGATATCATTCATAAATTTAATTTCATGGTCATTACATCACATTTAATGCATTAAACTATCAATAGGACCCATTAAATGTGCATTAGAGGACTCCTCTCAAGAAAATTTAGCATAATGGCTCTTTTGGATAAAATAATTACTATAATAAAGATATCAGAACATAATGATGGATCTGAGAAGCTCAAAATAATAATGGATGGACTAATCTCTTCAAAATGTGCCCAAAACTTGGCACTAGAGGCCTGGAACTAGCACCCAACACCGATCTAAGAGCATAGGTGAAGTTTCCTTCACTAAAGATTGACTTAAATGGATATGTGTATGCTAACAGAGTTCGAACTGAAGCTTGGAGAGTTTCTCCTTTGCTCATTGTAACTTTCATTGGAAATTGAAAGGGGAATAGACACTTGGGGTGCATCACCCAAGGGGGTTAAGGCTCATCACTCAGTGTGGAAGCTTAGATTCACTCAATACCAAAAAAATTCATCAACCAACCTATTTAATGGAGTTTGAATCCTTCCTTTATAGGCTTTAGTGAATTTTTGAGCATGTCATCCTCCTGTTGAGCAAGTAACCCACTTGTCAATCTTGTCCCTAATCCATGAGTGCACCCTGCTTGATGCAATTAGCAAGTTTGGTTTGCAAATGATGTTTAATTGTTTGTATAACTCAACCCAAAGTATAAATGTTCCCTCCTTGAGCAACATAGAACGTATGAAGCTTAAGTAATGTTTCCATGTTTGTATCCTTCAGTCCAAAATAGAAATTGCGCCCTCCTTGAGTAATTAGCAAGTTTGTGCATAAAGTAATATTTCCTTGCTTTTCACTACTTTGGATAGATTTGTGCATAAAGTAATATTTCCTTGATTTTCACTACTTTGGATAGATTCTATCTTTTATATTACATTTTTTTTTCACTATTGTCATTTTTCCATCCTGGGAAGGTTGCCTAATGGGCCCTCCTGCCTTGACAACTCATTTCCACCATTAATTTTTTTCATAATAATTAAGTAATTACAAATAACATGAAATTAGAAATTGCATGCCTCCATAGTTTTAAATAATCAAAATTCCTAGGAATAATTAATTAATTCAATGTTTTGACCCTGGGCACTTGAAAAGGTCAACACTTTCAAGGTCCCTTCAAGGGAGGGACATGACAGTCCTCCCCTCCCAAGTATGCTTGTCCTCAAGCAGAAGCACTTCAGAGTGCTGCAAAATTTGTCCACCATGTGTCTGCTGCACCACTTTGAGTATAGTCACTTCCCCAATGACCACTTCTTTCAACAAAATTTTCAACCCAATTAAGGTAACTGAGTATAATGCCTAGATCCCACTACCTCCTCTACAAGGATCCAAATGTTTCTTCCCCTTTTGGAAATATTTCATTCCAAAAAATGCCAGGGTCCCATGGTATTATATGCCCCCTTCCAAACATCAGTAACAACAACACAGTTTTATTATCGTAGAAGTTGAAAATGAGAATGTGAAAATCATATCACCACACTAACAATTGATCACTCCCCATTCCAAACTGAATATCTTTGAGACTCTCCCACCAAGTATGGAACTTATTAAAGTGGAACCAAATCATCTTGAGCCTCTCTAACGTATGAAAATCCATGTGCAAGCTAGCACTGGAACTCACATCATTGCTGCTATGAATACACAGGTGGTTATCCCATGACCCTCCATGCATACTGACAGCATCATATATAATCCATACATTGTCATGTCACTTCTCATACAATTTTTTCTGATGTTTCTAATGTCTCTCCATTGATGCAAGAAAGATGTTTACCCTCTAGAGCACACATCTCAATCATGTGTCTAGCCACCCAATCAATGGACGAACAAACTTTCATGTTGAATGATTCAAGTGGGAATAATTAAAATACTATTGATGCACTTTTCAAACCACATGTATTGACCATCAATCCCTCAACTAGAAGAGTGTGAGTATCATGCTCCTCATGTGGAATCAACAGAAAGAATCCTTTCACCTAATTTTCATCCCCACATGATGTGGCTAAAATAGAAGTGTGGGGTGAATAATTGTGAACCAACTCCCTACAACACTCATCCATCAAGATAATGGATGCACAACTTCCTCCATTGGTTGTCTTAATGACAATGTGATCATGTGCCTCCTCCAAAATTGTACAAATTTTTCCTAGAGGCAAATTGTAATCTCTTAGGAACCATGCAAGTGCTTTCTCTTCATCTTGCTTGAACTCAAACTCCTCAAGCACATGCAAATCATAATGCACCCCATGTTCATGTGTATGGGAGGTATAGAATGGATGCAAAATAATTCATTGTTTTTGTTCACATATCAGGACAATGTCTGTCACAACAAAAAATTTATGGCAGAAATAAAATTATTTATCTCCCAAGTCTTCATTCCAAAGATGTCTCTATCCACCCAATCAATGGATGAATAAGGACTTTTATCTGTTGATCCATATGGAATTTGATTAGACACCTCCTCTGGATCAGAATCTACCATACATCATAGTATGGCATAAGGTGTCTCCTTCCAAGCATGCATGTCAAACAACCCTCTACTGATGCACGCAATTCTAGTGCATCCTTGATCATCTATTTCAGTGATATATTTATCTACCCAATCCATGAATATATAATCATATTTTATTGTTGAGTCATTTGGAATTTCCTCATACATATTTCCCATAGCTAAGAACACTTCATTCTTCCTCTCAATCTCATTGAGTGCTTGCAAAGATTTTCTTCCTCGTAGATTTTCACAAGCATCTGCAAATTTGCTCCTTCCCCATAGTTGTCCTCCACATGAGGTTCCTTCAGCACATCCAAAGTAGTTCCTACCATGTGCACATGATTCTTTTCCATGAAATATGGGGGGTGTGGTGCATTCAATTCCCTTTGAAGTTGATCATTCTACAACCTTGACTCTTGAAGAGCTTCTTGGGTTCTCTTCAAGGAATCATATGTAGAATCCCATTTAATATGGAGTCTTTCAAACTCTTTTGTTTCCCTATCGAATGCACAATGGTACATTTCATCCACCATGAGAAAATTATATCTGTTAGATAGTAAGTTTACATAGCTATCCTTCATCTTGGTCATGCCTTCTTTAAGTGTTATGCACTCTTCCATAAAGGCTTCTCCTTCCAACTCTCCTACATAAGCTTTCCAATAGCATCTTGTCACCAAGGCATTGATGTCAAATAGGTTTTTCATGGATGCCATAATATTATATGTGTCATCCTTTAGTGGTCCCCTCAACTGATGTGGCTCACAAAGAATATCACCCACCAAGGTTTCTCCTTCCAATGGCCCCCCATAAGACCATCTTTCGTGTGGCATGGATCCACAACACCTACTTCATTTTCAACATATCAGTTAGCTTTTGAATCTTCTATAAAATCACTTCCATGATATGAAGAGGAGGGTATATCTAAAAGTTGTAATGAAGTGCAATATTTGCACAGATAAAAAAGTACATCATACCTTGGCATTTCATCTTCCTCGCCTTTATGTAGGGGCACCATGGTGGCCTGCTCTTCCACCAAATTCGGTGGTTCACACCCAAGTGGTGTGGCCTTGTCTTGTTCTTCATTATGAGGCTGAAGAGGTGACTATAATTATGATTTATAACCTTCTTTTGGATCTGATCCAAAATATGTCTCACCGCCCTCACATGAACCAGCATCCTTAGCAGTGATATGGAAATATCCCACAAAGAATATGGAAGTGCATTCATCTTCACTTTCTTCTCCCATGCAATCACCTTGTAGTGACTTGCACTCCACATCAGGAATCTCTTCTTCTTCTTGTCCACTTGAAGAACTAAGTGGATCATGGTCCTTTTCACTGATTGAGAATGGATTTAGGGCCTCATCCTTCCCTTTCTTACTTTTGATAGAACCAACAGATCTTTGGATTTCTTTCCATAAAATAGGCTTCACCTCTTTATCTATTTTGGCTCTGGGTGGAAAACATCTCGTCCCCACTTTCTTGCACACTGCATCCACCATATGTGCAATATTTTCCATGATTTTCTGATAGTATGGATCTTTGGATAACTTATGTATCTCCAGGTAGCAGTAATCTCAAAAATATTAGACCTCCATTATTATTTTTTAAAGCATAGTATTCCATGAATACTGGGAGGATTCCTTAGAGTTCTTTTCATCGAACATTCAACCAAAAACACTTGTAGATTTCTTCCATATGGATTCATCATAAGCTGGAATAAATAAATCATCAACATCATCCCTACTGAATCTACCTGAGGTACTGCATGAGGGATCTTCATACTCTTCTTGTTCATACTGCTCAAGGTCTTCATATTCATATTGTATGCAATACCCTTCATACTACTCATCATATTCATCATTAGAGTATGACATGGCTGGAATTTTGTTCAACTTGAGAGCTTACTTTCCACAAGTTGGGTCAAGGAAAGAGATTTGATACCACTGTAATATCCCTGATTTGATATCAGATCAGAATATTAACTCTACTATTGTTATGAAATAAAATGTGCAATTAAAACTTTACATTGACACCATTTACTTCTTAATGTAGGGTAAAATAAGGGCAGTACTGACAAATCTGGAAAGGGAAGTGGGATAATGTACGAGACCAAAAGTCAAATTTGGATATAGAGAGAGTTTTTTCCCTAAGAACCTAGTCATTGGGTCCTTTTAGGTTTCAAAATCAGCTCTACTGAAGTATATTCCCACGCTTGTGGGTGTCCCAACCGGTGCAAACTAGGAATGAACAGTCACCTCCAATCAACCAAGGCTTATGGAAGATGTTAGGATTAATTAATCCTCCTTTAACCAACATAGTCTATTTGTTATTATTTCCTATCTTAGGAGGTCGTTTATCACCTTAATGGATTTTTGGTGCCATTGGTGCCATTGGTGCCACCGGTGCCATTGGTGCCACCGGTGCCATTGGTTCCATTGGTGCCATTGGTTCCATTGGTACCACCGGTGCCACTGGTGCCACCGGTGCCATTGGTGCCAATGGTGCCAGTGGTGCCAATATTGACATTATAGGATCCCACTATGAGTGCCACCAGCATCCTCCATTAGTTAGTCATGGTTGGTAAGCAATTATGCTGAGTTGAACTACAGTTACAATCAGTTAGATCACTTTCAGTTATCCTAGCACCGTTTTTACATGATTTAAGGGAGAGCGTCACCTTTTTCCCACCTACCCCATCAGTTAACTCATTATAGACTGGTTTAGACATTCAGAGTTAGACTAGTGAGTTCCATGCAGTGATTTAGACACACTGAGTTAGCTAATCATTCAGGTTTAGTTAGTAGATTATAATCTTATCCACATGATTTGAATTATACTTATTGTAACACGATTGTATTTTTTATTAATGAATAGAGATTAATGTTGTGATTAATTGATCAATACTTGTCTGTTTCATCTGAAATTTTTGGCATGAGTTTACTGTTCAGTGTACATTTTCGTTGTTAATTCCACTGCATAATTTCCCTTCTCAATTGCTATCATTCTAATGGAGATAAATGGTTCACAAATTTAACATGGTATCACAGCCTTGTTTGGGCTAGCAGCAAGTCTTGTCAGATCTCCATTTTACACCAGAAGTAGTTGAGATTCCACATAAATCTTGGAATCATAGAATTTCTCCCTATGTATTCTATCGAGAGAAGTATATCCAGGTGTGACGGACTCTGATAAAGTGTACATGTCGAGGTGGAAATGCTTGAACTGACATATGATTGCAGATTGAATTGGTTTTGCAATGTTCTTTGCAGGTACCTATGTAGATTCTTGAGGAATTGAATGATCAGCATATAGAAAGATGGATTCTTCAGCTCTCGTACCCTGAATCCTTACACCCTTCAACTACACTGAGTGGAGGGTGGATATGCAGGTATCCTTGCGCAAGCTTGGTCTGTTTAGGATGACAATGGGAAGAGAAACTGAGCCTCAGTGGTATGTTGAGAAGAACAAATTTTTGAATTGGCTTGATGAAACCTTCGGATTCACGTGCACTCATATCTCCCGGAATATTTTGTTCCACCTTGAGGGACCAAGGAATCTTAAGGAATCTTGGGAAAATCTTGAGTATTTTTTTGGAAAACAAGATGAGATTCGAGGGAATATTTTGGAGAATAAGCCCATTTCTCTACAACCCAATAGTTTCAAATATATTTAGCAATTATTTACAAAATTCAAGTCAGTAGTACTACAATGCAAACAATGTGGATTAGAGAGGAAACATGAGCAGCTTGTGTTGTCAGTGCTGAGCAAGCTTGGCTCAGAGAACTCAGTCTTTGTCTCTACATTAAATTCTGGAAGAGATTCCAACCCTAATTGGAAGATGCCTTCTCTAGATGCTTTTGTTGAGTCCTTAATACAAGAGAAAGATAAATTGGTTCAAATGGGAGTGATTCAAACCTCCAAGAATCAAGCACTCCTAGTGAAAGACTCAAACAATGTGCAAGCAAGACGGAAGCAAAAAGGGAAGGAGACCAAAAATATTGATTCTAAGCCAAAGGAGGATCATATATCTTCCAATGGAGACTCAGGTTCCAAGAAAAACAATAAATTCAAGAAGACTAGATGTCCCTACTGTATGAGAGGCTTTCATCCAGAGAGCCATTGCATGAAGAAGACCATCGACCAGTTTTCAACACTCCTTGAACAGAACAATATTTCCTTCCACAAGGAGAAAAGAAGTTTGATGCCAGATAACCAACAGAAGATCATGAGAGGTGCCATGATTTAAAGGCAGGATTCACTCAGTTGAAGTCTTATTTGATATATTTTGGAGCATCCAACCACATGATTGCCTCCAAGGAATCCTCCGCCACTCTAAATCTCTAAAGAGGACCTAGCATTCATATGGGAGATCACTCTCAAATCCCAGCTATTGGGAGAGGTTCTATTAAAATCCATCATGGTGAGTTCAAGAATTCACTCTATGTGCCCTCTCTTACAGCAAATATGTTGTATGTTTATCAAATGACTCATACAAGCTCTCCCAATATAGTTACATTCGACTCTCACACAGTAGAAATCACTAAATCATCTATTGGAAATCTCATAGCGAAGGGGTTTTATAATCATACCTTCAAGGCATATGAGTTCTCCCATTTCCTTCCTGCTTCAAATCCAACAGCTCTATTGAATCATGCCAATAACACAAGAAAGTTGTGGCATGAGATATTTGGGAATCTCGATTTCAAATATCTCCTGCAACTTCACAATGACAAAATGGTTGAGGGTTTTCCTCTCGTCCAAACATCAGATGGAGTATGTCATAGTTGCTTGGTAGGTAAGCATCCAAAGAAGAGATATAAAGTTGGGAAGGAAACTAGATTTTCCCCTACACTTGATCTGATACACAGTAATGTCTCAGGACCAATCAGATGGAGTATGTCATAGTTGCTTGGTAGGTAAGCATCCAGAGAAGAGATATAAAGTTGGGAAGGAAACTAGAGTTTCCCCTACACTTGATCTGATACACAGTAATGTCTTAGGACCAATTCCTACAACATCAATCAATTGATCCAGGTATTTTCTTGATTTTATTGATGATTATTCAAGGTTTTGTTGGGTTTATTTTATGAAGAAGAAATCACATGTATGTGAAACTTTCAAAGTTTTTAAATCCTTGGCTGAAAATAGCTTTGGAAAGAAGATCAATTGCCTTAGATCAAATAATGGAGGTGAATACATTAAGGGATATTTTCAGAAATTATGTGAATCAGAGGGGATTCTAATGGAACACTCAGTTCCATATACATCACAGCAAAATGGTGTGGCTAAGAGGAAAAAATATCATTGAAGGAGATGGAAACTTTTCTTCTCCAAGCAAAGAATATTCCTCCTTCTCTTTGGGCTGAAGCTGTAAACTGTGCTTCATACATTTAGAATAGAGTGCCTCACAAATCAGTTATTGGGGCCCCTCCTTTTGAAGAACTATTGGTTCATAAGCCTGATGTCTCGCACTTGAGAGTTTTTGGTTCCAAATCTTGTGCCATAATTCCTATGGACAAGAGAAAGGCCTTCCAAGCCCAGAGTAGCGAATGCATACTACTAGGATATGCTAAGAATGCAAAATCATATAAATTGATGGAACTTGCAACTAGGAAGTGATTCATAGAGCATAGTGTTCAGTTTGAATAATATCATATGCTTGATCCACCACAATCCAAATAACAAGGAGGTATAAACACTCTTCCATTTCCATTTGATGATGATATTTTGTCTCATGTTTTAAATTCAGATGAAGGCGTACCTCAAAAAATCTAGATCCAAATCCATCTCCCATTCCAAATCAGTGGCCTAAGCCTAAGTGGGCCCAAAATCTCATTGAAGCAACTGGGAATGGTGCTGGAAATCCAGATGACAAAATACAAACATAGTCCCAGTATCAAAATGAGCATGTTCCACTCTCTCACATAGCTTCACTATCTTCAGAGTGGTGCAACAAACTTCCATGAAAGTGCTACTTGATGATAGAGAATGATAAAAAATTTGGCCCAGTGAAAAACAAAATTGATCATTCCATTCCTCCTCTAGAAAGAATAAACACATGCAACATTCATTGGATCAAAAGAAAATTGAGAGGTTCACATGCACAGTTTTAGGATGTTGATGCACAAAAGAACCAAGCTATTGCATTACTGTTGCACAGTGCTGCATATNCCAACTTGTCCAAAGTTAGGATTAAGGGGGGGTGTTAGGATTAATTAATCCTCCTTTAACCAACATAGTCTATGTGTTATTATTTCCTATCTTAGGAGGTCATTTATCAGCTTGCTGGAGTTTTGGTGCCACCATGAATATTGGTGCCACTAGTTCCATTGTTTCCATTGGTGCCATTGGTGCCATCGGTGCCACTGGTGTCATCGGTGCCATTGGTGCGACTGGTGCCACTGGTGCCATTAGTTCCATTGGTGCCACCGGTGCTAATCCCTACATTGTAGGAGTGCACTCTGAGTTACACCAGCAGCCTCCGTGAGTTGGTCATGGTTGGTAAGCAGTTATGTTGAGTTAACCTCTAGTTACAATCAGTTAGATCACTTTCAATTATCCTAGCACCAATTTTGCATGATTTAAGGGAGAGTGGCACCTTTTTCCCTCCTACCCCATCATTTAACTGATTGTAGACTGATTTAGACTTCCGTAGTTAGACTAGTGAGTTCCATGCAGTTATTTAGACACACTGAGTTAGTTAATCAGTCAGGTTTAGTTGGTAGATTCGAATCTTATCCACATGATTCGAATTCTACTTATTGTAACACCATTGTATTACTGATTAATGAACAGATATTAATGTTTTGATTAACCGATCAATACTTTTCCATTTCATCTGAAATTTGTAGCATGATTTTACTGTTCATTGCACATTTTCCTTGTTAATGTGATTGCATAATTTCCCTCCTCAATTGCTCTCATTTTCCTGTAGATAAATGGTTCCCAAATTTAACAAAAGGTTTAGATGATTTATCAGACATGTATTAGGCATAAAATAATGTTTTATCAGGTTTGGAACTGATCTGAAACAGTTTGAGGATGTTTGGTGTGATTTGGGAAAAAACTAACAGTTTGGTCCGGGGTAAGCCTGCATAGAAATGGGCACTCAAACATAGTAAAATACAAAAGAATTCACGATATGAGTACTGGTTTTGGTTTTGGGGTGGATTAACATCCTACATCAACTTACATAACATTAAATGTGTTTTCATATCATCATTAATACAAAAAACTGTAAAACTAGTCAATGAGCAAGGGTACAGAAATAATCATAATTTTCAAATATGACTCCTATCAGACCTGCAAATAATTATGTACAAATATTTATATATCATGTTTAATACATAATATCATTAATATATTACTTTCATGGTTATTACATCACATTTAATGCATTAAACTATCAAAAGACCCATTAAATGGGCATTAGAGAACTCCTCTCAAGAAAATTTAGCACAAGGGATCTTTTGGACAAAATCCTTACTGTAATATAGATATCATAACAAAATGATGGATCCAGGAAGCTCAGAATAAGAATGGATGGACTAATCTCTTCAAAAAGTGCCCAAAACTTAGCACTAGAGGTCTGGAACTAGCACCCAGCACCGATATGAGAGAATGGGTGAAGTTTCTTTCATTGGAGCTCGACTTCAATGGATAGATGGTTGCTAACATATTTCAAACTAAAGATTAGATATTTTCTCATTTCCTCACTGTAACCTACACTGAAAATTGAAATGGGAATACAAGAGAGGGGAATAGAGACTTGGGGCGCATCACCCAATGTACTGAGGCTCATCACTTAGTGTGGAAGCTTAGCTTCATTCAATACCACATCCATCAACCAAATTGTTTAATTGAGTTGGAAGCCTTCCTTGATAGGCTTGAGGGAATTGTTGAGAAAATCATCCACCTGTTGAGCAAGTAACCCACTTCCTAATCATGTCCCTAAGCCTCATGAGTGCATCCTCCTTGATGGGATTAGCAAGCTTGGTTTGAAAATCATGTTTATTTGTTTGTATAACTCAACCCAAAGTGGAAGTTATCCCTCCTTGAGCAACATAGAAAGTATGAATCTTAGGTAATGTTTCCATGTTTATATCCTTCAGTCCAAAATAGAAATTGTGCCCTCCTTGAGTAATTATAAATTTTGTGCATAAAGTAATATTTCCTTTCTTTTCATTGCTTTGGATAGTTTCTATCTTTTCTATGTCAGATTATGTTTTCCTACTTTTGCATTGTTGCCATTTTTTCATCCTAGGAAATTTCCCCAATGCGCCCTCCTACCTTGAAAACTCATTTCCACCATTACTTTTTTTTCATAATAATTAACTAATTACAAATAACATGCCATTTAGGAATTACATGCCTCCGCAGTTTTAAATAATCAAAATTCCTAGGCATTTAATTAATTCAATGTTTTGACCCTGGGAACTTGATAAGGTCAACACTTTCAAGATCCTTTTATGGGATGGGCATGACATTCATCCCCTCCTAATTCTTCATGTCCTCAAGCAAATGAACTCCAAAGTGCTACAAAATTTGTCCACCAAGTTTCTGTTGCACCACTCTGATTATAGTCATTTTTTCATAGTCATTTCCCCAATGACCACTTCTTACAACAAAATTGTCAACCCAATCAAGGTAACTGAGTAGAATTCTTGGATCCCACTGCCTCCTCTGCAAGGATCCAAATGTTACTGCCCCTTTTGAAAATTTGTCATTCCAAAGAATGCCAGGGTCCCATGGTATTATATGCCCCATTCCAAACATCAGTAACAACAACAAAATTTTATCATCCTAAAAGATGAAAATGAGGATGTGAAAATCAAACCACCACACTAACAATTGCTCACCCCATGCGAAACTGGACATCTTTAAGACTCTCCCACTAATCATGGAACTTCTTAATGTGGGACCAAATCATCTTGAGGCTCTCTAACATATGAAAATCCATGTGCAAGCTAGAACTCGAACTCACATCACTGCTTCTATGAAGACACAAGTGGTTATCCCATGCCCCTACATGCATACTGAGAGCATCATATAGTAGCCATGCATGCTCATGCCACTTCTCATACAATTTTTCTGATGTGTCTAATGTATTTCCATTGATGCAAGCAAGATTTTTACCCTCCAGAGCACACATCTCAATCATGTGTCTAGCCACCCAATCAATGGATGAACAAAATTTCATGTTGAATGATTCAAGTGGGAATACTTCAAATACTATTTATGCACTTGTCAAACCACATGGATTTACCATCAATCCCTCAACTAGAAGAGTGGGAGTATCATGCTCCTCCTGTGCCATCAACAGAAAAAATCCTTTCACCCAATTTTCATCCCCACGTGATGTGGCTGAAACAGAAGTGTGGGGTGAAGAATTGTCAACCAACTCCCTGCAACACTCATCCATCAAGCTAATGGATGCAAAAATTTCTCCATTTTTTGGCTCAGTGACAGTGTGATCATGTGCCTCCTCCAAAACTATACAACATTTTTCTAGAGGCAACTCATAATGTCTTAGTAACCACACAAGTGCTTTCTCTTCATCTTGCTTGACCTCAAACTCCTCAAGCACATGCAAATCAGAATGCACCTCACATGAATGTGTATGTGAGGTATCTAATGGATGGAAAATAATTCTTTGTTGTTGTTCACATATTAGGACAATGTCAGTCACAACAACAAAATTATTGCAGAAATAAAATTATTTACCTCCCAAGGTCTTCATTCCAAAGATGTCTCTATCCACCCAATCAATGGATGAATAAGGAATTTTATTTGCTGATCCATATGGAATGTGATCAGCTACCTCCTTTGTATCATAATCTACCATCCATAAGGGTATGTCAGAAGGTGTCTCCTTCCAAGTATACATGTCAAACAACCCTCTACGGATGCAAGTAATTCTAGTGCATCCTCGATCCTCTATTTCAGTGGTGTATTTATCTACCCAATCCATGAATAGATAATGATCTTTGATTCTTGATTCATTTTTAATGTCCTTATACATATTTCCCATAGCTAAGAACACTTCATCCTTCCTCTGAATCTCAATAAGTTCTTGGCGAAGATTTTCTTCCTCATAGATTTTCACAAGGATCTGCAAAAATTCTCCTTCCCCGTTGGTGTCCTCCCCATGAGGTTCCTTCAGCACATACAAATTAGTTAATACCATGTGCACATTATTCTTTTCCATGCAATATGGTGGGTGTGGTACATTAAATTCCCTTTGAATTTGATCATTCTGCAAGCTTGTCTCTTGAATATATGTTGTTCAAGACAATGCACCCTTGTAACCTAGGGTCTCTGGGGTTACCAACTTACTAAGACACTTGAATACAATCAACTTATCTATAAAATGAAATAGGAATAGGAAGAAATCTTGACTTACCCGGTTTATGATGGTTGGTCCAAGCTTGGTCTTCTCCTCTTTAAATTTCCTTCAAAGCTTCCAGGGCTTCTCCAATTCACCTGTAAAAGACAAATTCTTCCAGAAATATCTCATATATATATATAGTAATTGTTAGTGAAATGAATATTCATAATAAGATAATTGAAATCATTCATAATCCACCATATATGAGGAAGCAACAATACAAAGATTGGAAGAAGAACTTTCTTTATTCGTAAACAGAGAATGGTGAGATTACAACCCAGCTTTTGAAACAAGGACTCCTCTGCAACCAAGGACACTGAGTTATTTTGCTCCAAGATGTATGAAGGCATACCACCAACATAACTTTGCTCTCCTAAGAATTATTTATTAGCCCCATCCCATTCCCTCTATTTATACATGGGAAAACAGAGATCTTTCGAAGGTTAGGATGGTTAAGACAGTTGAGATAGTTATGGATTAAGGCTCAACTCATCTCGACTAATCGTGATTTATTATTTTTAACATTGTATTAAGGTACATGTGAGTATATATATATATATATAGGAAAGGCATGTGTGACACGCTCCTTTCTTAAATAAAACCCGCGTGTTCAATGTACACGTGGGTTGCAATGTAAATAGTCACGTATGACACGTAGGTTTCAATGCAAATAGTCATGTGTACAACCCTAATCTCCAAAATAAAAATGTATAAATCTGGTAAGGAGTTTATGTATCAATGGTCATGCACCTCTATAGTGTTTGGGAAACTTCAATCCTGATCTCTTTTTGTGTCCTAACATATTGGATGTCAGTACTCGGACGGAGAAGTGCCATTTTGGTTGATAACAATGTCTTCTTGGGTTCTCTTTAAGGAATCATATGTAGCCTCCCATTTACTATGGAGTCTTTCAGACTCTTTTGTTTCCCTCTTGAATGCACAATGGTGCATTTCAGCCACCATGAGGAGATGACCTCTATCATATAGTAACTTTACATAGATCTCCTTCATCTTAGTCATGCCTTCTTTAAGTGTTATGCACTCTTCCGAAAAGGATTCTCCTTCCAACCCTCCTACAGAATCTTTTCAACAGCATCTTGTCACCAAGGCATTGATGTCAACAAGGTTGTTCATGGTTTCTATAAGCTTATATTTGTCCTCCTTTATTGATCCCCTTGATCGATGTGGCTCACAAATAATATCCTCCACCGAGGTTTCTCCTTCCAATGGATGACACATAAGACCATCTTTCTTGTGGCATGGATCCACAACACATACTTCATTTTCAACATACTGGTCAGCTTTTGAATCTTTTGTAAAATCACTTCCATGATAGGAAGAGGATGGTATCTCTAAAAGTTGTAATGAAATGTAATATTTGCACAGATCATAAATTACATCATACCTTGTCATTTCATATTCATCACCTTTATGTAGGGGAACTATGGTGGCCTGCTCTTCCACCAAATATATGGTTCACATCCAAGTGGTGTGTCCTTGTCTTTTTCTTCATTATGAGACTCAAGATGTGACTGTAATTCTTATTTATAAACTTCTTTTGGATCTAATCCAAAATATGTCTCACCACCCTCACATGAACCAGTATCCTTAGCAGTGATATGGAAATCACCCACAAACAGATCTCTGTATCTATTTAGATCCACTTGAAGAACTAAGTTGATTTTGGTACTTTTCACTGATTGAGAATGGATTTAGGGCCTCGTCCTTCTATTTATTACTTTTTCTAGAACCAGAATATATTTGGATCTCTTCTTTCCATAACATAGGGTTCACCTCTTTATCTATTTTGGCTCCAGGTCGCAAACATCTAGTCCCCACTTTCTTGCACACTGCATCCACCATATTTGCAATATTTTCCATGCTTTTCAGACAGTATGGATCTTTGAATAACTTATGTATCTCTAGGTATCAGTAATCTCAAAAATATAATACCTTTCTTATTTCTTTTTTTAAATCATGGTATTCCATGAAATACTAGGAGGATTCCTTAGAGTTCTTTCCACCGAACATTCGACCAACAACACTTGTAGACTTATGCCATATGGATTCATCATAAGCTAGAAGAAATAAAAAATCAACATAATCACTACTAAATATACCTGATGTACTACATGATGGATATTCATACTTCTCAAGGTATTCTTCTTCATATTTTCTACAATACTCTCATATTGCTCATCATAGTCATCATCAGAGTATGACATGGCTGGAATTTTGTTCAACTTGAGAGATTACTTTCCACAGGATAAGACAAGGAAAGAGATATGATACCACTTTAATATCCATGATATGATATCATATAAGAATATTAACTCTATCTGATGTCCCTTCTTGGAAATTTGTATAAAATTACAAATTGGGCAAAATCTGAGCTTAACTAATCATGACTCTAGAGGGTTCCAACTTTCACCAAAAGGTACCAAATTTGAAAGGAAATGGTATGGTGATCCTTAAAACATACCAAGGTGGTTTATGGAAACTTTTTATCTGACTTAATACCTCTGAAAACATGTTTGGGGCTAATGAAAAAAAGGAAAAAATTACTAGGAAATTGTGATGAAATCCCCCCTAGGGTGTAGGCCAACTGGGCTTCCCAACCCATGTACGAACCTACAAAAGTTGTAAGAATAGTATGGGTACTGATATAATACCTAATTTAATTTCATTACACATGGTTATTAGTTCTTCAAACTGGTTATAGAATTCCACATTCGTTTGATAACTTTTAATGAAATTGCTTATGGGGAAATTGCATAACTAGCTCGATTTTGACATATGAAAGGTAGAGTTAAATGATAAAATAAGGATGTGAAATATAGATACCATATACAACATAAAAATTTCTTCCCTGGAATTATTAAACACCATAGAAATACCCTCATACAAGTCTTGTATACAACTCATTCCGTATGGAAGTCAAGTACATGGAAACTAGTGAATTAGTAGCATGGAATTGCAAGAGTTTCACATATGGATTTATTCAATTTATACATAAAAAGAATAGGGGCATGAAATTACAGAGTAAAAAATCATATATGGCTTTCACAACATCTTCAAACTCAGATAATATCCCTCATACAAATCTGATACAAGACGCCTTCAAGATTGAAGCCAAAGTCATGGAAACTATGGATTCAATGGCATGGGAATGCAAGATTTTCACGCATGTGTTTATTGTATTTAGAGCCAAATAGCATATGGAAATGAAAATACAGAGTAATAAATCATATATGGAAGTCACAACATCATCCAACTCATAGAATATCCCTCATACAAATCTAGTATAAAACCAAAATCCATGAAAACTAGTGATACAATGGCATGAGAATGCAATCTTTTCACATAGGAGTTTCTTGGAATTTTGAGCTGAATATAATAGGGACTTAATGTATAGAGTATTAAATAATATATTTATTCCCAAAAATAATCAAACTCATATAAAATTCCTCATACAAATTCGATATAAAATTACTTCAATATTGAAGCCAAATCCATGAAAACTAGTTATTCAAAACCATGGGGAATGCGATCCTTTCATACAGGTATTTATGATATTTCTACTTATATATAATTTTAAAATGATATTAAATATCCATACATCATACATAAAATATTTGGCATCAACTATAATCATCAAATCGCAATCACCACTCCAACAACTACGTCATCAACATGAGATTGTGGGGGAATGGAGAAGAAGGAATGAGAGAATAGTGAGACAGATGAAAATTTGACTGTATAGACCTTCAAACTGAAAATAAAACTCCTTAATTAAGCTCCAATGATATGTGTGAATGGACTCTCCATCAACCAACTTGGAAAGGAATCCAATTCCCTTGAAATTAGTTCACAAGCAAGGAGAGTGAACAATCACCGTGCAATGGACAAGCAAAATCTTTCCAAAATTCCAAGGCCAATTAAAAAATGATATAAATATATTATCCTTCCTCTTTAAATCCTTTTATTAACTTCATGAGGCCTCCTAAGGTCTAATTTACCTCCATAGTATTCCTCCAACTCATCTTAGTGCTTTAGTAACTCTCATGACACTTGTCTTCCTCTTCATGCTCCCATTCTTTCCCCAATTAGAATGGTTTCCTCCAACTCCCAAATTAGACCTCTTGGTGTCTATTTTTATCCCTATCATTTCATATTTTTCATATGTCTGCAATCAGGTATGAATTTTTCATGCTTGTCATAGAACCTTTCATCATTTGTTGTCATAGAATGTATGGAATCTCCTTCCAAGTGGCACACCTTGTCTTCTAGTCTCTTCCTCTTACATGAGAGTTACTCTCCTTTACATATTCAAATTTATTGGATCATTATATGATATTTGACACCACATAACCCTACAATAACATTACATTACCCATGTCTAATTTGGATGAAGATAATGCCAAGTGTGTGGGGAATCTAGTCATCCAAGGGCTCCACAAGATTCCAAGTGTCTTCATAAACCCATGCCATGTTATTTTATTAGAATTTATAATTTATATAACCCATTTAAATGTGAATATGGTAAACTAAAGTTATTTTGGATCCCATAGCCCCTTATTACAAAATTTGTGTCTCCATCTCAACCTAGGGAACTAGTAAGTTGGTGGAACATTATTTGCAATTAGTATTATTTAGAAATTATTTAATTGGGGACATTATAGTCCTCCCCACTCAATATTTCTTATCCTCAAACAATTTCAAACATGGATTTTTAATAACCCTCTTTCCTTCCAAAACGTTGCTTCAAACCTTAGCTACAATTTGAGTAGTGGCACTCATGCACTACAATTGTGTGTTTCCAAAACTAAATATATGTGGATATTTGAATATTGATATATCCAGTGACATCACCACTAACACCAAAAGGATTAATAAAATCCATCAAAACAAAATTTTCACAAATAATCTTTACCTCCATCTTTTGGAAACCTTTTCTGAACTTGCAACCCCTTTTTGTACAATTCTTTGAAGTTGGTACTGAGTTTCCAAACTTGAATTTCCAAGATTCCAATAAAGTTTAAAATAGGAACCACCATTCTTGTTTGTTTCTCTACTCTGATTGCAGTCGCCCTCTCAAGTGGTGACTCAATATCCCCTACTTCTTGTTGCCCCCAAAATTGAAACCAAGGAATACTTGGATCCCATTGCTTGTATTGCACCCTTCCAAACATCATGAGTACAAAATATAGATCATTAAATTACATAAATACATCATACAATTGTACATCAAGAAGGTATATCATCAAAGGATCATGAAAGTGCTTGTACATCCAAGTAAGTATATCATCATGTGGCCCATACACACAAGAATCAAGTATTATATCAAATGTGCTCCAATGACATAGGCATGGATCCCATGTCCTATAATGCTACTCCAAAATAATGTAAGATGAATCAAAATAAAAATCATCCATTTGTTCTTTCATCCAATAAGTGAATGAATAACCTTCACCAAAATCTGAACCAAATAAGGAGCAAAGAAAAAATGAGGTCTTCAAGTGACTCAAAGAAGTCTCATCAATACACCCATGAATATGTATATCATCATGAAATAACATAGTATATTGCTTCCAATAATAATGTTCTTCAATAATATATCTCTTCACCCAAGTGTGGGATCAAGTTCCTCCAACATCAAATGGACTATGCAAGGAGAAAGGAAAATCACGAGTCTCCAAGTGACTCAAGTGAACATCGTAGGTGCATCCATGTCGATGTGTATCATCATAATGTAGAAAAGGATGCTGATACAAATGTAAATAATATGGAACTCTATTCATTCCATCATCAAAATGAGTGATAGGAATCTCATGATCCTCATGTGGTACCATAAAAAAAACCTTTCACCCATACTTCGTTAGGATGAATGTTGCAAAATGTGGAAGTGTAGGATATAGTAGAAAGAACAAACTCACCCAAAGGATTAGAAAGTGCAAAATTTTAGTCATGTGAAGGATCCATAGGGGTAGGAACATGCACCTCCCTCAAAAATTCAAAACTTTCCTCATATGTTGGTTCCAAGGTAGTGGAATCATGCACTTCTCCAAAAACTGTGTAACCATTTTCAAGAGGCAACTCAAGCTCCTATTCCACCACAAAAAAGTGATTGGATCTAATCAATTTTATCTTCAAACACATCAAGAACCTGCAATTTTCCATGTCTCTCATGATCCCTCATGTCATGAGAATCCTCCAAGCAATCGACCATATGACAATCTAAAACATCGGAGGAAGAACAAGTATCTTGCAAACCCTTAAGAAGTTGCTCAATTTGAGTTTTGAGCTTATGAATATCATTATTATTATTAAAGTATGCTTCATGTAACCATTCATTAATCTCAGCCAAATTGTTTCTATCAAAAGCAAAGACATGAAGTTTCCTTTGATTGTGCACATTGCTCTTTGAATCTTCTCCATGTCTTCAAGGAAGGATGGATCCTCCAATGAATAAATTTTCCAACAAGAATTTTATACCAATGCTTTAGTGTCATGTATTATGCTAAGGGCCTCATTGATATTCATTTCATTCATCTTCAAATACCCTTCAATGAAGGATGGTTCATAAGAGTGAACCTCCTCTTATTCTTTCTTCTTTATTTGATCAAATCTTGAAGCTCAAGTGGTGATGGGGAAGTTGACCTTGGTTCTTCATTATCTGCTACAAGGTCTTCATATTTATGCTCAGCAATATTTTTAAATCTGATCTCTATGTCACCAACATAGAGTTGTGAGCACCCATCAGTAGGTACTCCTTCACAGTTCAAGCATCCATCAGTAGATTCCCTTTGGTCCATGTCCATAGTATAAAGTGTCTTGGAATGATATTCAATAGTTTCAAGGTACTCTTATTCATTCCCATGTGATTTTTCCTCATATTTTTCAAATTCACTTGGGAGTGACTTTCGATCCTCTTGATGTAATACTTTTTCTACTTCACCACCCACAAAACACGGTGACTCCTTGGTATCCTCCATACTTGTGGATTCTTGAGTTAAAATATTCCTTATTGTGTCTAAATCCATACAACCAATCATAAAATTATTCAAAAATAATTTTCTTATTTGTCTCTCCGTGATGGAAACTACTACTACCCCATGTTCCCGTCTTACCCCTAATTAGTTGGGTAGCAATCAATTCGAACCCTTGCATAACTTGTTTGGTCGCATAATCAAAATGTGACTGAATGAGTGTATTAAATTCATCCCTATAATCCATAACTTAAATAGGTTTCAATACCATTCTATGATACCACTATAATTTCCATTCTTGGAAATTTGTAGAAAATTACAAATTGGGAAAAATTCGAGCTTAACTAGTCATGACTCTAGAGGGTTCCAACTTTCACCAAATGGTCCTGAATTTGAAAGAAAATGGTATGGTGAGAATTAAAACATACCAAGTTGGTTTATGGACACTTTTTTTCTGAATTTATACCTCTGCAAACTTGTTTGGGGCTGATGACAAAAAGTCCAAAATCACTAGGAAATTGTGATGAAATCCACCCTAGGGTGTAGGCCAACTGGGCTTCCCAACTCATGTACGAACCTCCAAAATTTGTAAGAAGAGTATGATGACTGATAAAATACCTAATTTAATTTCATTACACATTTTTATTAGTTCTTCAAACTGGTTATATAGTTCCACATTCATTTGATAACTTTCAGTGAAATTGCATAACTAGCTCGGTTTTGGCATATGAAAGGTAGAGTTAAGGGATCATATCAGGATGTGACATATAGAGACAGTATACAGCATAAAAATTTCTGACCCAAAATTATTAAACACCATATAAATACCCTCATAAAACTCTTGTATACAACTCATTCAGTATGGGAGTCAAATACTTGAAAACTAGTGAATTAGTAGCATGGAATTGCAAGAGTTTCACATATGGATTTCTTGGATTTCGACACACAGAGAATAGGGACATGAAATTACAGAGTAAAAAATCATATATGGCTGTAAAAACATCATAATACTCATATAACATCCCTCATACAAATCTGATACAAGACTCCTTCAAGATTCAAGCCAAAGTCATGGAAACTAGTGATTCAATGGCATGGGAACGCAAGTTTTTCGCACAATTGATTTTATTGGATTTAGATAAACATAGAATATTTAAATTAAATTACATATTAATACATCATATATGGAATTCACGGCATCATCCAACTCATATAAGAGCCATCATACAAATCTGGTATAAAACTACTTCAAGATTGAAGACAAAATCCATAAAAACTAGTGATGCAATGGCATGAGAATGCAAGATTTTCACACATGAGTTACTTGGATTTAGATATGAATAGAATATGGGAATTAAATTACATATTATTACATAATATATGGCTTCCCAAAAATCATCAAACGCAGATAAAATTCCCCATACAAATCTGATATAAAACTACTTCAATATTGAAGCCAAATCCATGAAAACTAGTTATTCAAGAGCACGGGGAATGCTAGCCTTTCATACATGTATTTATGACATTTAAACTTAAAAATAATATGGAAATGATATTATAGATCCATATATAATACATAAAATATTTGGCATCAACTATAATCATCAAAGAGCAAGCACCATTCCAACAAGTGCGCCATCAACATGAGACTATGGGGGAATGGAAAAGAAGGAATGAGAGAATAGGGAGATAGATGAGAATTACACTATATTGACCTTAAAACTGCAAATAAAACTCATTAATTAAGCTCCAATGATAGGTCTGAATGGCTTCTCCATCAACCAACTTATAAATGAATCCAACTCTGTCAAAATTGGTGCACAATCAAGGAGAGTGAACACTCACCGTGCAATGGACAAGCAAAAGTTCTCCAAAATGCCAAAGACCAATTAACAAATGATAAAAATATATTCCCCTTCCTCATGAAATCCTTTTATTAAATTCACTAGTCCTACTAAGGTCGAATTTTCCCCCATGGTATTCATCCAACTCATCTTAGTAGTTTTGTAACTCGCATGACACGTGTCTTCCTCTTCATGCTCCCATTCTTTCCCCAATTCGAATGGCTGACTATAACCCCCAAATTCGACCTATTGGTGGCAATTTTTATCCCTTTCATTTCATATTTGTCATATTTGTCATATATCTACAACCAAGTCTGAATTTTCCATACTTGTCATAGAATCTTTTATCATATGTTGTCATATAATGCATGGAATCTCCTTCAAGTGGCACACCTTGTCTTCTATTCTCTTCATCTTACATGGGAAATACTCTCCTTTACCTATTCAAATTGAGCCGTCTCATTATATGATATTTGACACCACATCACCCTACAATAACATTACATTACCCATGTGTTCTAATTTGGATGAAGTGAATGCCAAGTGTGTGAGGAATCTAGTCATCCAAAGGCTCCACAAGCTTCCAAGTGTCTTCATGAACCCATGCCACATTATTTTCTTAGAATTTATCATGTATGTGACCCATTTAAATGTGAATATGGTAAACTAAAGTCCTTTTGGATCCCATAGCCCCTTATTACAAAATTTATGTCTCCATATCAACCTAGGGAAGCAGTAGGTTGGTAGAACATTATTTGCAATTAGTCTTATTTGGAAAATATTTAATTGGGGACATGACACTCTACTACTGTTATGAAATAAAATGTGCAATTAAAACTTTACAGTGACACCAATTACTTCTGATTGCAGCGCAAAATAAGGGTAGTACTAACAGATCTAGAAAAGGCAGTGGGATAACGTACGAGACCAAAATACAAATTTGGATAGAGAGAGATTTATTTCCCTAAGAACAAAGTTATTGGGTCCTTTTATGTTTCTAAATCAGCTCCACTGAAGTCTACTCCCATGCTTCTAGGTGTCCCATCCAATGCAAACTAGGAATGAACAGTCACCTCCAATAAACCAATGCTTATGGAAGGTTCATATAATTTATCAGTCATGTATTGGGAATAAAATAAGGTTTTGGCAAGTGTGGAATTTATCTAAAAAAATTTGATGATGTTTGGGGTGTTTTGGGCAAAAACTAGCAATTTGTCCTAGGGTAAGCCTATGCAGAAATGGCCACTCAGAAATAGTAAAACCCCAATGAATTCATGATATGAGTATTGGGTTGATTTTTGGGGTGGATTAAAATCCTACATCAATTTACAGAACATTAAATGGGTTTACATATCATCATCAATACAAAAAACTGTAAAACTAGTCATATTTGACTAGTCAATGAGCAAGGGTACATAAATAATCATAATTTTCAAATATGACTCCTATCAGACCTGAAAATAATTATCTATAGATATTTATATACCATGTTTAATGCATCATATCATTCATATATTACGTTCATGGTCATTACATCACATTTAATGCATTAAACTATAAAAAGGACCCATTAAATGGGCATTAGAGGACTCCTCTCAAGAAAACTTAGCATAAGGGATATTTTGGATAGAATACTTATTGTAATACAGATATCAGAACAGAATTATGGAGCTAAGAAGATCAGAAGAAGAACTGATGGACTAATATCTTCAAAAAGTTCCCAAAACTTAGTACTAGAGGCCTGGAACTAGCACCTGACATCGATCTGAGAGCATAGGTGAAGTTTCCTTCATTGGAGCTTGAATTCAATGGATAGATGGTTTCTAACAAAGGTCTAACTGAATCTTAGAGAGTTTCTCCTTTTCTCAATGTAACTTGCACTGAAAATTGAAAGGGGAATAGAAGAGAGGGGAATAGAAACTTGGGGTGCATCACCCAAGGGACTGAGGCTCATCACTCAATGTGGAATATTAGCTTCACCCAATAACAAAAAAATACATCAACCGAACTGTTTAATGGAGTTGTAATTCTTCCTTTAAAGGATTGAGTGACTTGTTGAGCAAGTCATCCACTTATTGAGCAAGTAACCCACTTTCCAATCCTATCCCTAAGCCATGAGTTCGCCCTCCTTAATGGGATTAGCAAGTTTGGTTTGCAAATTATGTTTCCTTGTTCGTATAACTCAACCGAAAGTGTAAATTCTCCCTCATTGAATAGCATAGAAAGTATGAATCTTAGGTAATGTTTCGAAGTTTGTATCCTTCATTCCAAAATAGAAACTTCGCCTTCCTTTAGTAATTAGCAAGTTTGTGCATAAAGTAATGTTTCCTTTCTCTTCACTGCTTTGGAAAGTTTCTATCTTTTCTATGACAGAGTACTTTTGTCTACTTTCCCACTGTTGCCATTTTTCCATCCTAGGCAAGTTTCCTAATGCGACCTCGTGCCTTGACAACTCACTTCCACCATTAATTATTTTTCATAATAATTAACTAATTACAAATAACATGAATTTATAAATTGCATGCCTCCATACTTTTAATTAATCAAAATTTCTAGGAATAATTAATTAATTCAATTTTTTGACCCTTGGCACTTAACAAGGTCAACACTTTCAAGGTCCCTTCAAGGGAGGGACATGACACCATCCTTTTCTTAGAGAAATCTAAACCATTATATCCAATAAAATCAACTTGTCAGTATTCTAGAATCATATCATTGCTAAATCCTTCATCCACCAATATCATGCCTTTATTGATTTATTTACATAGGTAGAGAGTGTGCTCTTTTTCCTCTTACATTCCCCTCCCCCTACTCCCTCTCCATTTGATCCTAAAACTCTTCTTTAGGAGGTGTTATGCCTTCTTCCTTACCAACATTGGCTCTTCAATTTGAATTTTTACAATGATTTCCCCTGTCTTCCATACCTTTCTAATTTTTTCTGGCATATATGATGGAAGGGAAAACAAGAGATTTGTTTTAATTTCCTCAATGGTAACAAAATATTCCCTAACACTATTGTTTACATTTCTTTTGCAGTGATTTCCACATCCTATATTATGGATAGTTTTGAACCCATCTCTAACTACTATATATGGGGTCAAATTTTGACAAAATATTATGACGATACAGATAAATTCAAATAAATAGTCAAAAAATACTATCTAATCATGAAAACTGTGATCCATTTTTTCTAGGTGCCCCAACATTCATTGTAAGTGTCACAGTGTTCTTATGTCGTCGTTCCTGCAACGCAATATTTTCATTAGACCAACGATTTACTTTACCCATTTGAAAGGGACAGCCACCCATTTGAAAGATGTTAATAGTCGTTAACTTGTTCTTGGTCAACTTTGACTAAGTCAACGATCGTCAAAACTCTGACGACAGTGATTTACTCTATAAATTTTCGAGAGAGGTTTCAATAATTTGGTTGTAGATGTGACATTTGTAATAGTTTTTTATGCTCATTGTCTGATGCATGAAATAATATTTTTCATATCTATTTGTTTGACATCCAATTCTTGATTTACATAGCTCAAAAATTGTTCTTTAAAGGCTAGTAATTTATAATATTTATTCATCTCCTTTTAAATACCCACATTGGGTCCCTAACCCATCACTGTCATCTTTTATTTGGGGACACACATTGTTGTTTAGGAAATAGTTATATATTGAACATGTCTACTCAATTATATTTGATGACTAAATGTACAGTTAAAAAACTATATTTGTTTTAATATTTTCTTTTAGAAATGAGTTGGACCAGGCATAAATTGAAAGGTGTGAAGGTAGAATTGAGTATTCTAAAACAAATTTGTTTTGTGTCAATTTCATTGCAGATAGTTGATCTACACCACTCAATTTTTTAAGATAATCATTATTCTATTCTGGTAGGGAAGAATGGCAAATGACATTACTATAGAATAAAACTAAAGGAGGATTCCTAGCTTGTAGTTGGTAATGAGGAAAAGGGGTGATAGGAAATATTGTTTCCCTTGCACTCGATGCAAGGGCTTCTCTCACAAAACATTTTTTAAATACAATTGCAAAACATTGTAGGAAACATGAGCACACTAGAGGGGGGTATGAATATCATCCCTTGGTAAGTTATATATTCAATATATTTCTTTATATTGATAGTATTTCTAAAATTTTATATAGCTTTGATATTTGGCATACATACTAATTTTACTTGATTTTGTGTACTTATAAATACAAGGAACCCTAAGTGTTTGTCACCAAATAACGTCCCAAATAGTAGTACAATTAATGTTTTGCAAGATGAGGAACATGGAGAAAATATTGAATATCAAGTTAAAGATAGTAGGGAATAAGATGACAATAATAACATAGGTGAAGATGATGGGAAAAATACATTGATCCAAGACACATTCACTCAAATGTATCACAGCAAGTTTGATGGAAGACATGATATACCTCTACTTGAGAAGGCACAGCAACCCCTCTATGAAAGCTCGAGAACAAATATTCTCTCTACTACATTATTGTTGGTGAACTTAAAGGTTTTGAATGGTTTTTCAAACACTTGTCTCACACAGATCCTAAGGTGTGATATGGTTCATCACATATGCATAAAGGTTGACTTTTTTCCTCTATTTATAGTGTTATTTAATGTGTAAAATAAGGATGCAATATTTACAATTAATACTATTTCCATTAACTAGTTTTTTATTTTATGTTCATGTAGATTGTTAGGAGAATTTTTGTTACCACCATCAAATATCCTACCTCGCACATAAAAATATTTATTTTCCATTATGAAATATTTTGGAATGGAGTATCAAGATATTAATGCATGTCTTAATGATCATATTATATATTATGGGAAATATGCACCAAAAAAAGAATGCTCGCAATGTCATATCAGTAAATATCAAACTAATCAAATAACAAAAAAGATGTCTCACAAGGTTCTTCATCATATCCCATAATTACACATTTTCAACAACTATTCGGGTACCAAAGAATAGCACAATTTATGGATTACCATGCATGAAATAGAAGTGAATATGGTTTTCTTTGAATGCCTAGAGATGGTTATGCATTTAGAAACATCAAGGAAAAATGGTTAGTTTTTAAAGAACCTCGTAATGTTAGGATTTCACTAGCAACCGACGGTGTCAATCCATTTGGAGGGTTCAATAGAAATATAAAATATTGTACCATGTATAAATAGAAGCTATGGTACTATGAATAAATAGAGCCTTGATTCTAAGAAGAAGCACGGGATGTAGATCTAGCTACAGGATAATTCTCACAAGGATGCACAAGGAAAATGGAGAGAAGAATAAAGAGATTGAATCACATGAAGAAGTGAATAATGAATAATTTATTGATGATCAATAATGAATTGATGATTATTAAAATAGTAATACATACTTATAAATGAAAATTGAGTTGCTAGAATACAACTCATGCTAGCTCATAAACCAAGCTTACTAAATATGATAAAACCTCATAGGTGGCTAAAGAACTTTCCAAATCTGTCAAGGAACTCATGAATTAGATAAGGCATGAGTGAGTTATCATGAGTGATGGAAAAACATGTTAATTCTATAATATGGATATAAAATAATGGAGGATGGGTTGGAAACAAAAGATAGCAATTTCCTAGTTGACTAGTTTTACCTTATCCACTAAAAAGCTGGAATAAAGCAGTATAAAGACAGAATTTGCAGGAAACTGCAGCTACTAATTCTGGGAGTCAATAAAGTGGGCGGTATCTAACTAGAATCAAGATAAATTAATTCTTGGGGTATATATGGCAAGTGTTATCCAAGTGGTTCAAGTGGATGCCAACTACCTAGGCTAGTGGATAGGAAATTAATCAGATTTTATTAAATATTGTTATCCTAAGTATGGAGTGGGTTTATAATATCCAAACACCCCCATTTAAGTCTAAATTTATAATTATATGTCTAAAATAATCAGAAATATAGGTGCATATAGGGCCCAACAACAAGGCTATGGTCACCCTTTACAATTACAAATGTCCAAAAAGTGACGAAAGAGGCAAAACCACATGGGGAAAATACTCCCTCAAGAAAGGACATGAAAGACAAACCAAAAATGTTGAAATGTTGTTGATGCTACTCCAAACTAAATGATGATGTCTGGAGGAATCTTATTCTTGGGGAGAACATAAATATTCTCACTTGGATCAAGAATAGTTGCAGGATGGAAACTGGGACCATGTAGAATAATTGAGATCCAATGATGTGTAAGCAAGACTGAAAGATGTTGAGAGTTGTAATCAGATCCAAGATGATGAGATGACTTGAAATTTGAACCAATAGATATGAAATCAGCTCCAAATAGGTGAAATAAGTGTCCAAGAGAATGCATAAGGTATCCAACTCCATTTACATTGAGAGGATGTGTGCAAGTGATCATGTAGGAAAAAGGAGAAAGATTAGGATCAGGGAGTGTGAATGCAAAGACTCCATAGATTGATATAGCTTCCAAAATATCCAAAGAAACAAAAACTAGCACATCAGTAGACTCATCTAGAGCAGAAATTGGTAAAGAATCCTCTTAGGTAGAAGTATGAAAGGAGGAAAGAAAGAGATGTTCAAAATATTCGAGGAGGCTCTAAGTATTGATGCCAAGAACAAATGAGGAGACATGGAATCACATGATATCAAGTATGGTGAGCGATATGACACAAATAATACATGATTTATCCAAGAAAACATCCAGGAAGTCACTGAGTTGTGCACCATTAAGGAGAGAGTCTATGCACAAGGTGTGAAAGATCTGACATATGGATCTCAGAATCTATGATAGAAGACATAGAGAACATTGAATGTGTGAATGAATCATCAACAATGGAAATGGAAGCTCCATCAGTCACTTATTTGTCATCATCAGCATCATAATAAGATGAATTGGGATCTTCAACTTCAAGAAATACAGAAAAAGATGGCTCTTCAATTTTTGCTTCTTAATAGAAGGAGGAAGCATTTGAATCAAATAGAATAGTAGAAACAGGAACTGTATGAGTTACTTATTCATTATGATCAACTTCATCAGAGACTATAGAGGCCGAGACATCTTGAGAGAGAGCACATGAGGAGATGATGGGTTTGCTCCATGCTTCGTCTTCTTCTTCCTACATACCAAAGATTTGTCCAAATTTTTCCAAAGCTCAAATGGATAATCAAAAGAATCTATGATATGATGTATCTTTGAAGATATTGTCAGACATGTAATTCCATAATCTCTATCACAGTCATTTATACAGTCAATATTCTCTTCATAAGACTCTGGTTCTCTCACTGCACCAATGGAAACATCAAAGAGGCATTGCCTCTTCAAGTATGCGCTCATATTTGGATTCCAATCAGCATAGTTGAAAGGATATAGTAGAGGAACTTTTGAATCCATATAGAAGTTGTTGTACCTACAGAAATAAAAACTAGGAGAAAAACTTGTAAGCTTAATTCAATCTCTTCTTCAATGAGGGATATGAGACTGGATGCGCTATGATGTAGAGAACTGATAACTCCTGAAATATGTAGAACTTGAGCAACCTTGCACTCTGATACCATGTATAAATAGAATCTTTGATACCATGTAGAAATAGCAGCTAGGATACTATGAAGAAATAGATCATTGATGCTAAGAAGAAGCACGGGATGTAGAACTAGCTACAAGATCATTCTTACAATCATGCACAAGGAAAATAGAGAGAAGAATAAAGAGACTGGGTCACATGAAGAAGTGAAGAATGAATAATTGATTAATGATCAATAATGAATTGATGATTATTACAATAGCAATACATCCTTACAAAGGAAAAATGAGTTTCTAAAAGACAACTCATGCTAGCTCATAAATCACGCTTACTAAATATGATAAACCCCCATAAGTGACTAAATCACTTTCCAACTCTATCAAGGACCTCACGAATTAGCTAAGGTATGACTGAGTTGTCATGAGTGATGGAAAAACATGTTAATCCTGGAATTTGGAGAGAAAATCATAAAGGATGGGTTGGCAACAAAAGATAGTAGTTTCCTAATTTACTAGATTTACCTTATCCACTGAAAAGATGGAATAAAGCAATATAAAGACAGAATCTGCATTGAAGGCGCAGTGACTAATTCTAGCATTCAATAAAGTGGGAAGGATCTAACCATAATCATGATAAAGGTGCTCCTGGGGTATATATGGAAACTGTTTACGAAGTGGTGCAAGTGGATGCCAACTATCTAGGCTAGTGGATAAGATATTAATCATAAATGATTAAATATTGTTATCTTAGGTATGGAGTGGGTTTATAATATCCCAACACTCATGTCTATTTACTCAATGTGGCCATTTTTTGTTGTCAACAATAACATTCCTCTTTGGATGTCAATAAAGCGAGAGCACAAAATGTTGACAATGATTGTTCGAATTATTTGTTAACAATGAAATTTTGAACGTAACATTTCATTTGTCCTGTTTGTTGCATAATATCTTATATTTATTTATTTACTTATATATGCATATAGTAGTAATTATTTGTATTTTTAATCAATTAGGTGAGTACCAAGTTAAAGATATGAATGTATATATAGTCTCTTGTCGACAACCTATTAATTTATGGGTTGGGATCCCTCTCTATACCAATAGGACAAAAGGAGTTTCAATTCTATGGAATACTTGTGTTGACAATCCATGATTCCCTAGGGCTAACATATTTTCATGGTATGTAACGTTCTATTTCACTTTCAATAATAAGTATATATGAAGATTTCATGTATATTTTTTAAATAGTCCCTTCATATATATAAAAATCAAATTGGAATTAATCCAACTCTTCCAGGTCTTCAAACAAAGGGTAAATTTGCATGTATGGTATGTGGTCCTAAGATGAAATCTCGTCGTTCAAGAAGTTTGGGAATTGAGGTGTTTGATGAGTATAGGAACTTCCTCTATAAGAACCATAAGTATGGAACTATTGAAAAACATATTTTTAAGGGTAAAGAAGAGACTAGATTAAAACCACAAAGAATGACACTTGGGCCTATGGAAGTTATAATATGATAGAATTCGTCAAGGTACACAAATAGTCTATGTATTTTTTGTAATTTATATTTTTATTGCATTTTGTTGCCATATTTAAACATTATAGTTGTAAATTATTTTATGCTTCATGAAGGTTGTCAGGGCGTTAATTGGCTTCCACAATGAATGAAAAGTTGTCCCATACAATTCAGTAGGTTTCTCTACTATGACAACCTAGAAATAGATTATTTGATTGACATAATGCGTATCGAGAAGAATGTAACATTAACGCTATGGAAAATCTTATATCGTGGGACTAAAAAGAAAAAAATTGTCAAATTTTGTGGTAAAATTTAGGAAGCCAATCATGCAATCAGAAGTGTGATTCATTCAAATAGAAATGGAGAGTGAAATGGCCTTCCATTGTTATTGACAAAGTAGAAAAGAAATGTTGTAAAGAGTTCATTTGAAAAATTGAATTTCCCACGTGATTTTCTTTAAACATAAATAATATACTGACAAAGAAAGGTGAATTTGGTGGAGTAAAAATTAATGATTGGCATTCCTTCATTAAGGTAATTATTTTAGTATATATATTTTCCTATTGGTAAAAATATTCTTACTACTATTGTACACTTTGGAAACAAATAAGTATTCATTTTTATTGTTATGGTATGTTCTACGTCTGTCTCTCATAGACAGCTTTCACAACAACACCAAACAAGTTATATATGATATTGGAAAATACATAAGGTAAGTAGCATTTTATATGCAAAATGTTTGGTCAATTTGTTGTCTAACTTAATGACATGTGTTTTACTTGTAATGTATGTACATTTTTGTTGAAACATGATCATTCATAGATGGTTATCATCTAAATAAATCCATAAAGAAGATCAAAAGTATTGGAGTAGAGAAATTCCTCTGTCAATGTGTGAAATGAAAAATTATATACCTCTGACATTTTTCACTACACGAGAACACTACTTCATACATAAAGTTGAGGATATTTAAATGTGTAGACATGTACACCTAAGGTCAATGTGGGTGGTGGAGAGGCACTAAAAATCATTGAAGTATTTGGTTAGAAAAGAGCGCGTCTTGAGAGTTCTATGGTGGAAAAATATATGTTACATCATTCCATTGTGTATATTAGTCAGAATCTTCCTAAATTAGCAACAAATATGAAAGTGGATGATATTTGGGATGTGAACTCTCTCAAGAAACTTGAAGGGGTTTACCTGTAGGGGAAAGGTGTAATGAGGATAGTGAAAGGTAGTTAGAAGGTGGAGATTTATAATATAGTTTAATTTTCATTTTTATGTATATCGTACTTATTTACTTTTTATTATTCTATCAATTATTAAGCGTTATACCAAGGTAACTAATTATTGGTGTATTATTATTTTTCCATACAGTTGGTCGAGAGTGGGATGAACAACATTAATACATTGAAAACAATCTTGATTGGATGAAGGTATGGATTGAAATATGTATACAATGTTATGGTAGGTTATCATGGGAAGGGATTGATACATTGCTTAAAGGATATCATTGTAATGAAGCTACCAATCTTACAGAGGGGAATTGATTCAGCATATGGTTTAAAAGATAAACATACAAGCATATTCACCCATATTATTCAGTTATTTTTTATTATATTAATGTGTATGTTGTGTTTTTTTTTCTTTGGATACTTTCCAAGTATATATATGTATATTGATTGACAATGCATTTTTTTACATATCTTCCATGTTGCATTTCAAACACCACAATGTTATGTGGTGCAATGTTCATAAATTTCGCATCAAATAGCCGGATGAAAAAAAAAAATTCTAAGTGTGGGATAGCAACAATTTTTCAAGTCACTAATATTTCCTCTAGGAGTGGCAAAGATACATGATACTATGGGTATTTGGATGATATACTTAAGTGTGATTGTAAATACTTCAATATAATTATAGTCTCCATCAAATGGTACAACTTATGAATGAATGAACATGATCATAAGAGAACTATTATTTGGCATGCTAATGGTTTTACTATGGTTAATACAAGGACAATTGAGCTAGGATTGGATCCCTATGTTCTTCCAAGTCAATGTGAACAGTGCTTTTACTCTGAGGTTCCAGGTAAAGTGAGTTGGTCATATGTTATTAGATATGATCCAAGAGGAAGGTCGGTAAAGTATAATGTATTGGAAGAAGATGAAATTGAAAAATAAGATGATGCAGAGGAGCAGGTTGATGTACCAAATGAAGAAGTCAAAGAAGTTGAACTAAATGTAGGAGACAATGTTCTCAATGATCATATTAATGATGATATGATCGAGAATGAAATTAATGATGATGGTCATATTGTTTGCAATCCTTTCAACATCAATTCTACAACTGTGGATTTGACTAAAGAAAAAAATCAATGATATTGAAATGTATGAGTCTTGTGATTATATCATTTCTATGATTTATTGATAGAAGTATTGAATTTTATGGGTACGTTAATTATGTATTTTTACATTTTATTCCAATTTCTATGGTGCATGGTGAATATTATTTTAATAGATTTCAACTATTTTTCATTAGATATAGTAACAAGATTGGGGAATTATCATCATCATTATATAATCACATTATGATCACCACCTGCATTGTAGTCGTCGTCGTCATCATCATATGTGTCATTTTCATTGTCATATAATGATATATGTCATATTCATCATTGTCATCGTCACTATCGTCATAATCATCTTCATTGTCATAGTCATCATCATCATCATCATCATCATAATCCTAATCATCATCATGATCATCTTCATCATCAGCATCATCTGTTTGAATTTTTGCAACTTCAAAAGTTGTTCTTATTGTACTTGTATTGTATTTCCTTATACCTCCTATGTGATATTATACTGATGTAATTACTCATGTAAAACCCTAGAAACAATCAATGTAAACCTTAGGGAAATATTACACAAGAAAATAATAGAAATAAAATTATCAATTTTTTCCCCAAGGTAGGTCGGCCCCAATAAGGCAATCAAGTTGGCCCTAGTAAAAACTCACTTAGAAAATCAGTATAAATAGGGGGTGCCCCTCCTCATTTGTCAGTCACTCACAGCAATTTCTCTCTAGCAGAAAAAGGTGTGCTACTGTAGTCAGAAGGAGTATTTTTATGGGGTTGTCTCTTAAAGAGATATTTTCTCTCTCTTTCTTCTTCTCCCTGCTCTCAGAAGCTATCATATCTATACAAAGGTTTGTTGGATTTTTACCAATTGGGTTTCTCAAGATAAATTTGTGTGTTCTTTGTTTATGTGCTTTGTCTTTCTTCTAGAGATCTTATTGTCTATTTTCAATTAAGTTATACTGCTATAATCTTGTAAAAACTAACATGGTATCAGAGCAGTTCTACAAGAGGTTATTGATGGAATCTAGGATTTGAACTTCCAAGGCCTTCCCTCATCTATTTAGTAGAAAAAAAGTAGTGGAAACTTTGCTCTAAGGGAGGCGCATCTTTTGGTGAAAGAAAAAATAAATTCTGAGAAGTTTCATTTTTTACCTAATTTTGCTGCTCAGAAATTAGGGTTTCAAGTCCTGCACCGATCATGCCACTTTTTTGGCTCAACCTCATCTTCCCTCAGCTCACCTTGATAGGGCACATTTATCTGAGAGGTTAGTTTCTCTAAATTCAAAATTTTATTTTTTACCTAACTCTTGCTAAGATTTCTAGTTCATATCTACATACAAGATTATTGGAATGAAGGTTGAATATCATCTCAATGGGGCTACAAAATTCATATCTTGGAATCCTAGGGTTCTTCTCATTCTAGAAGAAAATTATGTCTTAAATTTTATCAATGAGAAAGTTCCAGAACTAGAAGCGGAAGAAGACAAGTCCTAGTGGAGGAAGTGTGATGCAAAAGCAAGAAGGATTCTGGTGGACTCAGTCAAAGATCACCTGGTTTTGAAAATATCAGGAAAAAAAACATATTTATTACCTTGAATCATTTACTTGAACAAATTAGCATGAATGTGACTATGACATCGAGGAACCAACTGTCAAATATGAAAATGATTAAGTTTGAATCAATTGCCTCATATTTCATGAGGATCACTGAACTTCGGGACAAGCTAAGGTTTTGTGGAGATAAAATTGAGTAAAAGGATCTTGTCATGACCACTCTAAATGGTATTACACCATCTTGGGATTCCTTCATCCAATCCATAAGTGGTCGAACCAAGCTTCCCAAATTTGACAAGTTATAGGTAGACTGCACTCAGGAAGAGACCAGGATTGCAGCAAGACAAAGACTCCATGGTCCTCAAGTTGAGGAAAATCAAGCCTACGTTAATCATTCCAAGAAAGGAAATGGAAAATGAATTAAGTTTCAAAAACATAGGCGCCCAGCTAGGAGACCAAGTTCTTCTCCAAATTAGAGGGAATAGAAGAAGGATTTATCACACCTACAATGTCATAAGTGCAATAAATATGGTCACAATGCAAACAAGAGGAAGCATTAATATTCAACAGTTGATGTGGAAGAAGGTCATCATCACAAAAAACAAATAAATGAATATCGTACAGAATTATTCTTCGTATCAACATTATCATGAATTTTTCCCACCACTAGTGATACATGGCTTATAGATAGTGGTGCTTCTAAGCATATGACTGGTTATAAATAGAACCTTTCATAAGTTATTGAGAAAGAATCCCATATTTGTGTTGTACTTGGAGATGATTCCAACTGTGAAAAGATTTGGATTACCTCTCTTTAGTTGGAATCTAATGACTTACTCAATATAAATGATGTACTTTATGTGCTTGGTATGAAAATAAATCTTGTCTATGTCTCCGCCTTAGAAGAAAAGGGATATAGAGTTACATTTGCAGATGGAAATGCGCTTGCATAGCATAAGAATTATAGCATGAACACAACAAAATTTATTGGTGTAAGGAAGGAAATCTTGTATCCTTTGAGAAATCTAATAGATCAAGCTTTAGTCCATGATTCCATTAACAACAATGAGCTATGGCACAGAAGACTAGCTCATCTAAACTATTAATCTCTCTTAGCATTAAGGAACATAGTGACAGGTCTACCAATGCTCCATGTAGACCATGATGGTATATGTAGAGGATGTGCACTTGGTAAGAATACCAAGGGTTCCTTTCAAAAAAGTGAAAGGACATCCAACGGAATACTGGAACTAATCCACTCTTACTTGTGCAAACCCATGACCGTTACTTCAATGGGTGGTTAAAACTACTATGTAACATTTATTAATGACCACTCATGAAATACATGGATATACTTTCTCAAGACCAAGGAATATACGGAAGTACTCGACAAATTCAAAGAATCCAAAGCACAAGTTGAGAATATGTAAGGAAGAAGAATTAAGATCCTGAGATCAAACAATGGTGGAGAATATACCTCTACAAAGTTCAATGATTTCTACAAGGAAGCAGGAATTAAGAGGGAGCTCACAGTTCCCTACAACCCTCAACAAAATGGGGTTGCAAAAAGGAAGAACCGAATAGTTCTAGAGGAATCCAAAGCCATGATACATTACCAGAGTCTGTTGATTCTCTTATGGGAAGAAGCATCCATAACGGTTGTTTATGTACAAAAAAAAGTCCCTCATAAAATCTTGAAGAACGTGACTCCGAAAGAAGCCTTCATAAGAGTGAAGCCAAAAGTGGGCCACCTTCGCATCTTTGGATTCCCAGTATACATTCATGTTCCCAAGGACAAAAGAACTAAGATAGAACCTTCAGGAAAGAAGGAAAAATTTGTGGGATACAGTGATTCTTCAAAGGCTTACAGAATATACATCCCACGATCGATGCAGGTCGAAGTCAACAGGGATGTGACCTTTGAAGAAGAGATGGATATCTGAAAAAGAAGAGGATTTGATATGGATATAAATGATGACAAAGAGATGAGATCATCTCCCCCTCCATAAATTAAGAGGGAGCCTGAACAAAATAATGAATTGATCGATCCCAATGATCTAGTTGAGCCAATTGACGCTCCCACAGATATGACAGTAAGCCAGAAAAGGCCTAGATGGGAACAACAAACATTTCATGATGAAAAGGAGCACAGAGCCCCATACGAAACCCATAGGGAAATAAAAATACCTCATAGGTTCTCAATTTATGTAGCATTGATGAGTCACATCATTGACTCATATCCTACCATGTATGAAGAACCATCCAAACACCAAGTTTTGAAGGGTTCCATCACGAAGGATTTTTGGTCCATAATGAAGAATGACATATGGGAGGTTGTATCAGTACCTAAGGGGAAGTCAGTAGTGACCTCCAAATGTCTTTTCAATATTAAAAATGGAGCAAATGGTAGCATGGAAAAACATAAGGCTAGATTTGTTACTATAGGATTCTCTCAGAAAGAGGGAACTGACTATGATGAAACATTTTCTCATGTGGCTCAATATACTTCCATCAGAACCATCATTGTTATTGCTTCAGCTATGGGATGGAAGTTTCATCATATGGATGTAAATACCGCCTTCCTCAATGGTATTATCGAGGAAGAAGTTTACATTGAAAAACCAGAAGGGTTTATGTCCATGGGAAAGATTATCATGTATGTAAACTGAAAAAGGCATTAGATGGACTCAATCAAGCACCTTGTGCTTGGTATGTATGGATATACGGATACCTGGTAAACTTGGGATCCACCAAGAGTGATGCAGACCCCAATATTTACTATAATATTGTGGATGATGAGCTGATGATTTTGGTTCTATATGTGAATGACTTGTTTCTAATGGGAAATGATAAACTAATTAAATGGTGTAAGAAGAAGCTTTCCTCTGAGTTTGAAATGAAGGACCTGTGGTTGATGCATTAATTCTTTGTATTAGAAGTATGGAAGAGGCAAAAGTAAATTTTCCTAAGTCAAGGACAATACACCATTGATATTTTGAAGAGATTTTGGATGTCGGACTACAGGTCCATGGCTACTTTGATGGATGCAAATTTCAAGAAACTGAAGGAATATACCTCAAATTCCGATATAATTGATCCCACCATGTACCTCTATTTGATTGGCTCTTTGATGTATATGATGAGCACCTGACCAGATATATGTTTTGTTGTAAATACTCATAGCCAATCCTCATTCACTCACATCAAGTTCTCTCTAGCGTTAAAAGGTGTGCTAATGTAATCAGAAGGAGTATTTTTATGGGGTTGTATCTTAGAGATATATTTTCTCTCTCTTTCTTCTTCTCTATGCTCTCAGAAGCTATCATCTCTATACAAATTTTTTGGGGGTTTTTCCCGATTGGGTTTTCCAGGATAAATTCTTGTGTTTTTTGTTTTTGTGCTTTGTCTTTCCTCTAGAGATCCTATTGCTTATTTGAAATTAAGTTATATAGATATAATATTTTAAAAACTAATATCATTTCCATCATATTATTTTTCATGTTTGTCTTCATCAACATTAACACCATCATCGTCATCATCGTATCCATTTTTAGAACCATCATCATCTTTTTCATCATCATCATCACCATCTCTATCATCAAATGCATCATCATCGTTATCATCGTCGTCATCTTTATAATCGTCATAATCATCATATTCATCATCAATGTCATGATCATCATCTTCGTCTTCATTGTAATCTTCATCGCCGTCATGAATATCATCTTTGTCATCGTCGTCATCATCATCATATTCATCACCAACATCATCATTAACATCATCGTCATCATCACCATCATAATAATATTATTTTCCATGTTTTTCAACATCATCATCATCATTGGTGTCATCATCTTCTTTGTTATCATCATAATCACCATCTTCATAGTCATTGTCTTCATCATCGTTGTCATCGTATCCATCCTCATCATCGTCGTCATCAATGCCATCATCAGCATTGACTTCACCTTTGTTATCTTTGTGATCATCAAAATCATCATCATCATCATCATTGACATCATTGTGATCGCCATTGTCATTGTCATCATCATTGTCTCCATCATCCTCATCGTCGTCGTCATCATCAACATCTTCAGCATCGTCTTCATTTTTTTATATTTTTTGTCGTCGTCGTCGTCATCATTGACATGATCATTGTTGTCGTCATCGTCATCATCATCATCGTCATCATCTTCATTAATATCATATTTTTCATCATCATCTTCTTTTCCATGTTCCCCTTCATCAACATCAACAACATCATCCTCACCATTATATTCATCGTCGTCGTCATCATCACCTTTTTCATCATCATCGTCATCATCTTCATCATCAATGTCATGACAAACATCATAATCATCATCAACATCGTCAGCGTCCTCTTCATCTTTGTCATATTCATCATCATCAACGCCATCATCACCATCATCATCATCATCACCATCGTCATCTTTGACATGAACATCATTGTCATCGCCATTTTCATTGTCATCATGTATATCATCATGATTATTGTCATCATATCATCTTCAAGTTTAAAATCTAGGAGGATGTGGGCCTACTCCTTGAGAGAGGCTAGATGTGGGGACCCTTAACAGTGTGTCTAAAGATATGGAAACCAAGTTTCAACTCCAAGAAGGAACCAACCTTCCTACAACAAGGTTGGGTTCTCCTCACGTGGTTACCTTTAGAACTATGTAATCCTAGAGTTTCGAAAAGGGTTGTTTTTCACCCTAGAGAAAAAAATTAGTGATAAAGATTATATGACAGTAATCAAAATGTTGGTGGAAATATATCTATGGATATTGAGAATGTTTGGATAACTTGGTTTTTCTACCATAATTGGACTTTTGGAAATTCAGGGATGTCATGCAATTGGTCATTTGTGGGTTGATTGTTCAAACCATAAAGGCCAATAAATAAAAATCAGAAAACTTGGGTGATGAAGCAAATCCTCAAACCCAATTTTGATGGACAATTTGGAAAAGGTTGAATAACAAGAGCAGACACCTCCTCCTTTTTTTGGTATTCTTGATACCACGAGGTTAATGGCCTTGTAGCTAGGAAATAAATACGATATCCTCATCGAATCAAGGTGTTCCCATTTTTATTTTTTCCTCAATCGTCAAATAGTTTTTCAAGAAACCCCCTCCATTGTTGGTTGTTCCGTCATTGTTTGTATTCCTGATAAAAAATTTGGTGACTTGAAGTGAATAGGTCCTCCCATGCATGTTGGGTACATCTCATGGTTTCGAAGCTAGTGACATCCCCATCAACCCGATTACATTTTTATTTAGACAATGTTTCCCAACTTTTTGAAGCATTGACAAAGGAAGTAGGACTTTCTAAGAACTTTTTAAGCGGAATTCATATTAATTCTACCAGTATATAAAAGGTGATGAGGTGGTAAATCATGATAAGTTTCAAAAACCAATTGGCAAGTCATCGTACACCTCATATGGAAGAAAGAAGCTACGGGTGATGTTGTGGTTTTGTAAGGAGCCTTAGCCCTTGACCATAATGATCCAATGTATGTGGATAAAAAATCATGTATCTCATCACATGCAAAAATGAAGTATAATGAGGGGAAGCAACAAACAATTAGTGAGGCCCTTGGAGTAGAAAAAAAATCCAAGTGTTGTTTCAAAACAATGATTCTATCCATAAATTCCAAAGGGTTAGGAGGTGCACAAAGGGAACACGCCCTCAAAATATTATGTACTCTAGAAACCTTATGATTTGTTACTTCAAGAAAAAATGTGTTGGGTCAAAGGTTATTGAGTGTGTGTCCTCCATTTTGAAATATTGTTACCATTATTCTTTGGATAATGATGGCCCTTTGGGAGGGATGGTAACAAAATTTGGAGACCTAATCTAGTTGTACCATATTCCAATGTTTTTTCTAAGAGTGTTAAGGTTGAACCTAGGTTGAAATCACTAGGAAAAATGTTCAGTGTTTAAATTGGCCCATGGCCCCTGTGGACAAATAAAGTCCTCCAGGGAAGGACTTGGAAAAATGGGCATCCTTCATGACGACTATATCATAATCAATGGGGACTTGAATTTAACATTCAACCAAATAAATATTTAGGGAGACACATCAAATAATGATGCATTATTTGAGTTATTCTCATTCCTTTGAAGTTAAATCGTATGTAAACCCTACCAAATTAGTCCCAGCCAGACAAATGGTAGTAGAAGTGGATTTATAAATAGCTAGATAGGATTTTGGTTGTTGATCAGTTGATTTCAGGATAAGAAAGAGTTAGATATTTGGTGGTTCAAACTATTTTGTCAAATCATATTCCTATCTTGATGCAATTTGAGACAAATAATAAGAGGCCACCTACATCCTTTAAGTTTGAAGAAATGGAATTAGAATTGCATTTATAAAAAAATAGATAGGATTTTGTATATTGATCATTTGATGTCGAGATAAGATGGAGTTAGATCTTGGTTGGGTCAATGAATTTTGTAAAATAGTCTTCCTATCCTACTATAATTTGAGACAAATAGTAAGAGGCCACCTACTTTGTTTAATTTCAGTCACTCTTGATTAGATAAGGATCACTTCAAATCCCTAGTTCTTGGGAATTGGAGGCATTATGATAGTAATCATGGGGATTTAGCCATGCCACTGTTCAGAGAAGTTGATTGGGAATGATTTTTTGTTCAAAATAATCAAAAGGATCTAAAAGAGGTCGAAGAAGGTATAAAATTATTTTTTATAGTATTGAGGAAAGGGCGTTTTCAAAAGTAGAATTCTATACTGTCAAAGATTTCAAAGGGAAAAAAGAAATAACCTGCAAGAAAAAGAAATAATGGAGGAAAAAAATTATAGCCATTAGACTCTCTAAAGATAATAGGAACACTCATTTTTTTGTAGGTCCAGAATCCATCGAAGAAACATAAATACAAATTGTAAAGATAGTAAACCAAATGGTCGTAGTATTATTTATTTCGAAGAGATGATTGAAATTGGCAAGAAACAATTTAAAAACTTTTTCCAAGATCCAAAATCATCTAATATTGGTAAAATTATGAAATTATCAAGGTATTCCTAAGCTTATCAGTGATGAACTAAACATATATTTGGATCTATAGTTGTCCACGGAGGAGATAAACGTTATTTAAGTTCCCTCAAAAAAAAGTCTTCGATCCAATGGTTGGATAGTATAATTATTTATAGACATATATGATTTGGTGATAGACGATATGCAAAAAATATCATAGGAGCACAAAACATCTAGAAGAGCGTTGGAACCATTAACTCTACTTTCAAACCAAGGTCTTTATTTCATATATTTCATACATCTTTCTTATGCAATTTGGTTTATAGACCGATTTCCAAAAAAATTGCAAATCAGCTAAAAGGGATATTCTCTAGTGTAATTCTTTTAGAACAATTTGGGTCTCTTTAATAAACAAATCAATGTTGTTTTTGGTACAGGCCAAGAAGGTATGCATACAATAAAAACATAAAATCTCCATGTTGTGGTGATGAAACCAAAGCTCGCTTCTAAAGCATATAACAAAGTGAATTGGCTCTTCCTTACACTAGTATTGATTCAATTGGGTACAATTTTTCTAATAGTAGAATCGACAATAGCATTCCTTACTTAAGCTTACTTTGCAGTACTAACCATGATTCACCCACTAGTTTCTTCAGTGATTCCATAGGCTTGCACCAAAGGCATCCACTTTCTCCCTTTATTTTCTTGTTAGTCATGAAAGTTTAAGTTTGTTTATCAAATATGCAAGGAGAAGAGGAATAATGAAGAATAAATGTTTACAACATGGTGTTCATTTCCCATTTTCTTTTGTTGATGACATCATGATCTTTGGGCAAGGATACTCAAGGGAACTTAGAATTATATAAGAGATCATTAACATCTATTGTATTATTGCATGTATGGAAATCATTATGAGGAAATCCCCAATGATGTTCAACGTTGTGGCTGAGGAAGAAAAAGCCCATTTTGTGAACTTTTTTCCTATGAATGTTTTGGAGCTAGACCAAAGAATAAAATACTTTGGTTATAATTTAAATACAAATGACTGCATGTATGATGATGGGACTTGGTTGCATGGAAAATGTAAAGCTAGAATTTTCGTATGGTATAGTAGATCGTTGTCTAAGGGAAGGGAGATTAGTCTTGATAAGGCAGTGATAGGAAAGATCTCGATGTATTGGATGTACACATCCATTTCTCATATCCATAAAGTAATTATAATTAGGTTTAAAAAATTATCTAGCTTCCTTTACATCAAGGTAAGAAGGAAAAGGAAGGGATTCTTTTAGTAAAATGGAAAAAAGTTGGAAGTTTGGGTATAAATTATTTTCATTTTGACTAAGATACCAAACTACATGGGATACATTGAACACCATAGTTACAAGGTTCCACTGAACATGAATTAGTTTGGACAAAACCCAAACTTCTCAAATGGTTAAAACCAACATACCAACCTCCATTTTCTAATCTCTTCATATATAACTACTAATTAAGCAATTCAATCAGCAAGAGGAACTTGAGATACTGAGATTGAGCATGATTCCAACACACTCAAACTAATTGGTTAAACATTGCAAATACTATTCTTATATTGGCCCAACTATTATCCAACGATAGATCGTAAGACTAGCAATTCCAATACCATAACCCAAACAAAACTATCGGCAAACTCACAAAAATTGACATGCAGTTCCCCACATTTCACAGATGGTACCCCAGTGTAAACCCATCGATGTTGATTACAATGCCTTGTAAAGATATAGGTCCAAAAAGACAAAATCTCATGCATGGGTTTTGCCAAACATTTAGCATACTCTAACTTATATCTCCAATTAATTATTTTCATAAATAAATGCTTTATAAGCTCAATGCTTCAAATATGAAAATTAATGAGCATAAACACATTACTAGATCTGATCTTTAGGAAGCGAAAAACACAGTGGGAAATCACCACATTGACAAAATGAATTTGGTCTAAAGACCCAGGAAAAACCTTAAAGGCGAAAACCTGTGAGAGAGAGTGTCTTCTTCCTTATTAAATACAAAACTTAGAAATCTCACAACTCAAAATTTTCTTCACTAGATTGCAAAACTCATAAATTTCTTCTACTCAAAAATTTCATTTACAATTTAATTTATGCAACAATAAACCATAATACGTATCTCAGTCAACAATATTTCTACTCAAAACTTGTACTCACACATTCCAGACAAACAATACAACATGTTAAAAAAAATTGTTGGAGCTTGAACCCTATCCGTTGTTGTGTTGCCGCTGCTTAGGGTTTTCAGCCACCCCATCCATGGATCCACCATATCTTGATCCGGAATACCATAGATCTTTTCTGGACGTGGGATTCATATGAGTGGTAGCTTTGCATCCTTCTCGCAAATCCCCTACAAGTGATTCGATATTCATGAAACATGTTGAAGTTCCTGAGGTTAAACTTTCTTCCTCGGCCTCCAAATTCAAAGTAGTCCCCCTGTATGAAAGAGGCCTAGTAGGTCACTTCACCGAAATCTGGCCCTCTCCATGCTCCATCAAGATCTGGCTAAATAAGAACTGGAGACCCCTCATTCAAGGTGAAGTACAACAAAAATTTTGTGGTAGAGGATTTTTGTGTTTCTATTTGAAAAGACAAAAGATAGAGATCTCATATTTAGGAATGGATCATAGTTCATGGGACCAAGGGGCATGTATCTAAACAAGTGGGATCTAACCTTTGATCTAGAAAAGTATGTCCCTTCTTCTATACTTGTTTGGGTTAAACTTCCTCATCTCCCATTTCACTGCTGGAATGATGAAGATCTTAAAACCATTAGAAACTCTTTAGGGAAATACATCGACAAATCGGGGCCCAAGCCTCCCATGTTTTTTTACGCAAGAATATGTGTTGTGGCATATCTAGAGAAAGGTCTCCTAGAGATAAAAAAATCTCACAATGGAAGCATGGAGTCATCTACAAACTGTAGACTATGAACAGATACCCTTTAAGTGTAAGACGTGTCGTGAATACGGGAATTTTGTGAAATCCTATCAAAAAAAAGGCAGCCAACAGAAGGGGAAAATAAAAAAGAAGAATGGAATGAAGTCCACAAAATAAAGGGAAACATAGCAAGTCAAAGTCAGGTAAACACCCCTACGAAAAAAAATCCCACATAAAAGAGATTCCAAGCCCTAGCATCAGCAGAGGATGAAGAAACAGTTATACCAATCACTGAGAAGGAATCAAGCCCCATGAATAGTAAAGAATATGAACCAATCCTGTTGGAGAGAGGACAAGGGGCCATTTTCAAACCCACTCTCCCACAACAAACCTATATTGAAATATGTATCGAGCCCTCTCACATCTATGGAGGCTCGGTGACAAGATCTAAATCCAAGGCTCATATTGAAGACGCATCAGAAAGTAGAGAGGAGGAAATAGAACTGATAAGGAAAAAGGGAGAAATCCCAATAAATTCCTAAGAGAATTGGAAACAGCAAGAGAAAAGGTAGCAGGGAAGCATTCCATCTTAGATCACTTAGTTAGATCTCACCCAATCAAAAATCAAGTAAGAGAAGCAGCTAAAAACAAAAAGGAGAGACTACTACCCCAATCAAATAAGAAATAATGAAGCTTGTCTCCTGGAATTGCAGAGGACTGGGAGGAAATCAGATTATAGAAGAGTTAAAAATATTAAAGCAAATCAAATCAATTTTCATCCTTATTATTCAGGACACAAAAATTAAAAAAGAGGAATGTATAACAGTCATGAAAAAAAAATTGGAAAACAGGCGAAGGCATAGCAATAAGCTCTCAAGGAGCCTCAGGAGGAATAGTAACTTGGTGGGATTCAAACTCTTACAAAATTAACTCTAAGATAGAAAATCATCATTGGTTGTTTGTAGAGCTCGAAGATCTTAATTCTCAGAAGATATTCTCGATAGGAAATGTTTATGGACCAACAATCCATGGGTAGAAAGATGATTTCTACACACAACTGGATAATCAAAAATATGGGAAGATGCAACTTCCCTATATTATAGCTAGAGACTTCAACACTAACATCTTTCCTGAAGAGAAAAAGCAAGGATCTAAAGTTCGTGATCCTTTTGGAAATAGGATTGAAGATCTTATGAACACCTGGAGGGTTACTAATATCAAACCCAAAAAATTAAAGTTCACATGAAGTAACAAGCGTCTAGGCCTGGGTCACATTGCTTCCAAACTGGACAGAGTCCTTGTAAGATCTTCCTTTCTCAATAAACCTCTCCTTCTATTTCAAACATTATGGATTCTACTATTTCTGATCATCGTCCTATCTCTCTAAATCTTTCCCCAATCGAAGACCTCGGACCACTTCCTTTCAGATTCTCTTCCACTTGGATCAAATATATATGCTTCTTTGATGTCGTTCATCAATCCTGGAACAAATTCATCTAAGGATCTCCAAGTTACATCTGGGAGGAAAAAATTAAAAACGCCAAAGAAGGGCTTAAAAATTGGATAGCAACCTGTGATTACAATCCTGGGAAAGAGAAATTGGTTCTCCTTAGAACCCTTGAAAGATCAGAGATCACCAAAGAGATGCTTTGGCAAGAAAAATAAGTTAGCAATTAAATCCAAACCTTGCTTCGCAAAGAAGAAGAAGAATGGTGCTTAATATCCAGAAGCCTTTGGTTAAAAATAGGAGATCAGAATACAAAAAAAATTCACTCCCAATGTAAGGAGAGAAATAGAAAGAACACCATAAAGGAGATCACATCTAAGAGTGGGGAGAAGCTAACATATCCAGAGAAAATAAAAGCATGGATCAAAATATTTTTGAGGATAATTACACCAACAAATATGAGGCCACAAACGAGGATCTGGAAGCCCTTAGTGCAGAAATACCCAACATCGTAAAAGAAGATAATGATTTCTTCACTCAACTAGTCTCCATGGAGGAGGTACGTAATGCAGTTTGGTGTCTACACCCAGACAAGGCTCCTGGGCCAGATGGCTTTACAATTAGTTTTTATAGAAGTTGTTGGCATATCATCAAAAGGGATCTTCATAGGATGATAATTTAGACCCAATATCATGACAAGATAGGGGGGTCTACAACCTTCCTTGTGCCCATATCTAAAGATAAAAATCCACCCTCCATCAAGCATTATAGACCAATCTCCCTCTACAACTCCTCTTACAAAATCCCTTCCAAGATCACCTCAAACAGACTCAAAGAATTAATTCCGCAACAGATATCAGAAAATCGAGGCATATTTATAGCTGGCAAGCATATTTATGACAATATCCTCCTAGTTCAGGAAGAAATCCATTCCAGTCAAGTTCGAAAGGAAGCCGGCATGGCTATAAAGCCTTATCTTGCAAATGCCTTCAATAGAATAAGGCACGTATTCATTTATCAAGTCTTTGAAAGGTTTGGCTTCCCTCCTAATTTTATCAAATGGATTAAAGCTTGCATTAGTAGCCCTTGGATCGCTCCTTTGGTTAACGATCGACCTACCACCTTTTTCTAAGCTCAAAGAGGAATTCAGAAAGGTTTCCCGATGTCCCCCTTACTTTACATTCTAGTAGAAAATTCTCTAAGCAAAAGGTTAAATAGATTGAAAATGGAAGGAAACCTACTCGACATCTCCTTTAGGGGATTCCAACCTATCAACCATGCTCAATTTGTTGATGACACCATTTTTCTTGGAAGCGCTTCCACTCAAATCACCATGAGGATTAAAATCTCTTGATATTTTCCTTAAAGTCTCAAGAAGCCAAATCAACTCTACAAAATCTTGGCTCTATGGCTGGAATAGTAATCCTTGCAAATTAAGAGAGATAGCGTGTATATTTGGCATCAAAGTAAACATCGACTAGAATTCTTGTATATACTTAGAGATTACAATCACCAAGCGTGTGAATAATTCTATAGCCTAGAGATCTATTATTCAAAAGTTGAAAACCAAACTACAATATTGGGGTTCAAGATCGATCGATCTAGCTTGTAAGTTAATATTAATCAAATCCATTCTAGCATCTTATCCCATTTTCACATGCGCCATTCTCCTTGCTCCCAAGTACATAGTCAATAACATCAACAAAGAATTAATAAATTTTCTCTAGAAAGGAGGGAAAACACAGGGCAAAATTTTCAACTTGGTCAATTGGGATAAAGTTATGGACAATAACACAAAAGGTAGGTTGGGAATCAGGGACCCCAACATGATGAACCTAGCCATGGGAGCCAAGTTGGTTTGGAGATTTATTGTTGGAGAATAAAAGTGGTGGAAAGAGGTGCTCAGGTAAAACTATATATAAAATCCAATATCAAAATGTATAGACTCAGCATGGAATGACAAAGGTACTTCCATATGGAGTCTATGCAAACTTTATGTTGGTTTAACTAAAGACAATCTATATTGGATTCCTAGTAACGACGGGAAAATAAATTCTGGGACATCCACCTATTGCTTCTAACCCAAGTTTAGTCAATATTGGAAGCTGGATGCAAGGACAGGATTTGATAAATATCAAAGACATTTCAAATTGGCATAGCAATAGGGAATGGGCAGGATGGAAGGTCTTGCACCCATCCCCACACCTCCACAATGATTATGCTCTCTTTTCATCTCTCCTTCATGGTATTGCTCCTTCAAATATCAGGACTCGAGACACCAAAGGATGGGGCGTTCATGGCTTCTACACTATCAAAAAAGAGTATAAGATCCTAAAAAACAATGATAACAACACCCAAGCTATCTTCTAGAAAAAGGTATGGAACACTGACTGCATTCCTAAATTTAATATCTTTTATTGGTTATTAGTTCAGAATAAGCTATTGAGTGTTGACAATTTAAGAAAAAGAGGGTTTGAAGTCCCCTCTAGATGTTCTCTTTGTACCTCTCATGAAGAATCTTCCCGTCACCTCTTTCTGAACTGCCTTGTTGTTGTTCAATTCTGGAATCACACTCTGGGCTCTCTAGCAGGAAGCATTTATCTCCCTGACAATATCAAAGATTTGGTTAAAAAATGGAAAACCTTATATCCAGTTCTGTTGACGGGCATATGTGACTATGCATGTAACGGGGGGAAACAACCCAGACCAAGATCCTTAAAGCAGGCTCCAAGCTATTTGGAATAGTTGTTCCCGACAGGTTTAAAGGCTCTGTTAGCCTGAAAATCTATAAATAAAACTAAAACTACTGTTCTGGTTAATTAAATCTACAAAATACCTATGAATGTACAAATTAAACTAGTAAATCTGATTACTAATGAATTAGTAATATTACTAAATTAATCTATGAACTAAATCTGCTCAATCAATTTAACTTATAATATAATAATCAAAAGTTAATTGAATGTTAACATGTTAAATGAGTTCAAAAATGCATTATAAACAAATGTACACTAATCACAAAAATTGAAGATTAACCTGACAGCAGTATAAATATTCAATTCTGATTTAATGAATTTTTAATAACATAATGAACAGAAAAGAAATTATATTAATCTACTGTAAGTTTTATCCTGATCAGGAGCGAAAATGTAAATCCTGAAATCAGATCTGCCAATGGGACTACCGCATTAATAACCTTGAACAAATTCAAAAGAAATTTAGAATTTGAACAAGGTCATACAATAGACACATAAATCATATGCATTATGATGTCAATCATCACATTTAGAATATGAAATACATCAGCAAATTTGAAATCAGCACAAGTCGATAGTTGTGTATGATATGTTTGCATAAATTCATTAAAGAAATCACAACAAACATTAATAATATGTGAAAAGCAACAAAACCGAGCGGTACCATGAACACATATGCAAAGTAAAAATACTATAAACATATATAAGTATCACCAGTTTAAATAGACTGTAGCTGTTGACAGCAAAGTGCCTTCAGTCATAGGAATATCAAACAGCAATCTTGTCTTGCCTTTCCCAAACTATCGACCACGCCTCAGTCACTCACGTTCCAGAACATGAGACAAATCTTGTTCTGTTCAGCCGAGCTCTTGGTCTGCTCTCCCCAATAATGAAGAATAAATCCTTCAATCCTGATGAGCATTCCCAAAATTATTCCTGGCAGCAGCGTTTTGATCTGAAAGAGAAATCCCTCAGTTGAGCCCCTTTAATCAAATTCTTCTCCTGCTTAAATAAACAAAAGTCAGAAGCAATGGAATACAAATTCAGCTTAGCACTGGTGAATTTCTGGAAGAATCCGTTCCTCTGCTGGCCGCAACTGCAAAAATCGTGCTCAAAGGATCCCAAAAATCTCTTAGAATCCCTCAGTTTCTAGGGAAATCTCTCCAAGTACAGCTAAATGGGCCCATTCTGGAGAAAACCCATGTGGCGGATTTTTTAGATCTGTCTCCATTTGCTCACAATGTAGCCCAGAAAAATGCCTATCAGTTGAAAACGCAATTTCGTCCATCTCCTTATCCCCGGCGTTCCTCTTCTTCAACGAACTGTCTATTACATTTTCCATGATTCTAGTCTCTCTTCGATATCCATTATTTTCTCCAACTGCATTAGAAATTCTACATTTCTGTCGGCTAGTTAGGATGATGTGTGCTCATATTAAGGTAAAATCAACCACGCTTTGCTTCAAAGAACCAACAGCCCTGCAATAAACAAATAAGAATTAAAAAATCTTCTTAATGTCAATCAATCAAAATATTACATATGTAAATTAGAAAAGCAATCATAAATTTATCTGGAAAAAGAAGAAGAAAACGAAAAGATAGACAACAGATCTTCCCCTCTGTTCTAGCGAAGTCATGGTAAATCTATGGTCTGGTACCCTTCGTTTAATTAACTCAATTTAGCTCTCCACGCCATGTGATGACGTAAAATGCTTCAATCCTAAGAATTTATATTTTTGTTTGAAGTAGTAAAATAATATGATCGCCCATTCCTCTATCACAATATTCACTCAGTTCTAGAAAATTCTTCTTCACTTCCGTGACTGATTGCAGTTATGTCTGGACGTTCTTTTATCCCATTTATCTTCACTAGATGAAAACAATGCCGTAAACAATCTAAACAACACACCCGCAAATAATCTCCCCTTTGGTAACAAATCTCTTTTCAACAATCCAGGATAATATCACGCCCTCAGTAAAACCTGCAAATTAATGGAACGTTTCCAAACAACTCGGTATCATGGCGATCTGGTGGGATCATTCTTAGGTTGTGATCGCGATGTCTTCTAAATTTCATATTTTCGGCTCCTAACTGGCAAAACAACCTACAAAAAAAAAAAAAAAAATCCGAAAGTTCAGATTAGAAAGCCAACAAAAGTGCAACTGAACCAAGAAGCATGACTGTCGATCTCCTTTTGTTATCCAGATATGTTGGCATTTTTCAAACTCTGTGATTTGTTACAATATGTGCAATTGAAACATTTCAGAATCTTCTGGATATTTGTTTTAATGTCAGTGGCAGTATAATAATCCATAGATTCGGCTGGCATCCCTCAAATCTCTACAATAGCGGAGAACAGATGGCTGGCTTAATATGAGGATCCCGTTGTGGATAAAACAAAATCCACAAATCTTTCCATTGAAATGATAACCCTTTTAACCTTCATTGATAACCACAACATGGCTTTATTCAAATAACCGGTGGATAAATCAGACAATAATCTTCAATAAAAAGGAAAAGTATGCTCATTCTTAAACCTTCACTTGTATCTTTTAAGATGTATAACAAATTGAGTATTTAGATTATTAATCTGAATTTGTCAATATGATCATGAGATCAATAAAGTTATAAAGGTTTGGAATTGAGAAAAGTTGTGGACATATCAGCTTGGACACCAAGGACATCCTCGAGCAAGAACATATCAACCTTACTGTATAATAGTTTCAACCTTCAGAAATGGGAGACATGCTATGTGAAATACAAATCCCATAACCCGTAGTATTGACCTCGACCTCTACATGCAATAATAAAGATGACATATGAGGACCATTATAAAGATCAAGATCAAATAATAAGGTTATGTTATGCGTAATTCTTAGATTGAACAAAAGCCTTGGAAATATAATTCGAATGATCTTTGATAAGATGCCAAAAATACAATAATCAACCTTCCAATTTCAAAACCTTAGCAATATTTACGATAAAATCACATAGTAAAATCAAATGATAAATATTTGGATAAGATTTCAAGATTAGGTTATGATAAAAGGGTATAGAAATTATTAACACTTATCCCTTGATTTTCAATGCAAATCCACTCAAAATAATAATTTCAAAGTAGTGATTTTGTCAACTAATCCATAGTTTGCAAAGGTTTTCTTAAAAAACATTTAATTTCATTGTTTCAGTAGCTTCTGGAATGTCACCATTTCGGTAGTTGTCAATTCTTTAGGTTTGCTATATGAAATTCAAACATTTCATCAAAACAAAATACAATTTTGTTTGATGAAATAATGTTTTTTAAGGCTGTTGAGTAGGGGCACAACAAGTTCATACAAAGAAAAAATAAACTATGATAAGAATATGGAACAATATTCCTCAAAACACTTGTTAGCAGATCTAGCTTTCCAAATATAGATCCATATTTGATGAGAAGAAAATGGAAACTTAGAGAGTCGCCATCAAAGTACATAACATGATCTCTGAAAAGATGGAATCTAAGTAGGTTTCTTTTACTGAGTCAGAGAAATTGAATCCTATGGAAGTCAATTTTTGCAAAGAACTTTGTATCCAGAGCTCCCCTCAAACCAACCCAGTCATCCAACATTGGGAGATAAGAAAAAACAAATCAATGGAAAAGAAAAAAAAATTGTCACACTCTCTTTTTCGATGGAGCATCGAAAGGAAATCCTAGGAAGGCAGGATCGGGTGCGATAATTATTTATCCTAGAGGAAATATAGTCACTTCTTTCGCCTAATGGATTGGATGTAAGTCCAACAATGAGGCGAAATGGCTTTCGTTATATCTCAGCTTGGAACTGGCTGGACAGAACCATTAGAGGAAATTTCAACTCAAAATGGGCCTTTCAACACTAATTCAAATTCCATGTCATCATGTGTTAGCCAATGAAATTGATTTAAATTTGAAATACTGTATAGGTATTAAACAGTTTTTTAATATAAATTTGGGGATAGGTATCATAAAAAAAAAAACTACTATTTTTGTTCGTATTTTCGACATATATCCTTGTGTTTTTACTCAAATTTCAATCAAGAGAGCTCGAACTCTCCCGATCAAAATTTGAGTAAAAACACAGAGAGATATGTCAAAAATACAAAAAAAAAGTAGTTTTTTTCTTTTCTTCCTCCAAAATTAATAAATATTATTTTATTATTTTAACTATTATTTTATTAATTTTTATTAGGAGACCCATTTTGAGTTCAAATTTTCTCTAATGAACATCACTAAAATTATTGTTTTTGGAGGCTCTCCTGATTCAAATTTGAGTAAAAACACAAGGAGATATGTCGAAAATACAAACAAAAAAGTAGTTTTTTCTTTTCTTCCTCCAAAACTAATCAATATTATTTTATTATTTTAACTATTATTTTACTAATTTTCCTTAGGAGGCCCATTTTGAGTTCAAATTTCCTCTAATGAACATCACTAAAATCATTGTTTTTGGAGACTCAAAACAGGTTATCCAATAAATGAGAAAAGGTTATAAGTATGGCACCGCTAATTGTAAAAGAATATATGACCGCATAAGTCGCAATAACCCAGCTCTTCATGCTACGTTTTATCACATCCTTGTTATAATTTTATCATTTAATGAATATGATATAGGATTGTAACATCCCCGAACCTCCGACTAGGAAAGAGGACGCTACTAAACGCCAAACATCCGGGCAATTAGCCCCATGAAGTTTTACACGACTAAAAACTGACAAACTAAAATGCTTTGAAGTAAAACATGCAGACGGGCAAACAGCCCCGTGAACATGAACAGGCATAAATGCTGATATTAAAAGCTTAACATAATGCATACTAAGGTCCATAAAACATACAGGGATACACAGTTACTTAGCATTCAGCGGAAGCAAACATATACATTCCAGCATTCAACATGTTCATCAAAATTCATGAGACAATAGATATAATTACAGAGATGAAATAGTCAGGAGTACTTATCTTTCAATGAATAACTTTCCCTGCAACCAGCTACGTCGCTACAACGTTCCACCCAACCATAGGCCAGCATGCTCATCAATCTCTTAGAAACACTGCCACCCCCGAGTTGGGCATGATTCCTTAAGGAGTAAGGGTCAATGCAGGCTTACACATAGCCAAGGTACACAAATCAGCTAAGCCCACACAGCAAGGCTTACCAGGACGTCGAGGAGCTAGGAAAGGATAAATGCTAAGCTGGTGGCCTCAAACACCAGTTTTCTCAATCATACCCAACCTCTAATCCCACTCTCAACAGTCCGAATACCAACCACTACATACTACAGCAAAACAACCCATTCACAGCTCTATGAAGAAGGAAAAGACAACCGAGTAACAATCCCAAACAAAAGGTGAAACACGGTTCAGGTCCACAAGACAACTCAAGGTTGTTCTTGGCCCTAGCGTGGCCAAAACAACTCAGCAGCAACCCAAAACCAGGGTACATCAACAGCCACAAACTCACAATGAGGACTATGGCAACCTTACACAATCCACATTTGGGGCAGAAGCGGAACTCCCAGCATAGACATGGGAAAACTCAGCCAACGGATGTGGCAATCAATAGCCAACCAACATCCACAAGCCCACAACACACACAATCCCCAATGTAATGGCTGGAGAACTTACACAGGCGAAAAAAGAGAACGAACAAGCTCTCAACTTGTGCGCAAGGGGAAAAGACACAGCAGTCTACAGCTCAAGATCCACCACGAATGATGGAAAATGATACACAGCTCAATAATTCTGAAGGAAAACTGGTTCTTTGCGTGAATGGAAGGAACACCACCACAGATCGACGAACAACATCGAAAAGGGAAAACAATAGCCCCGATATCAACAATGAAACAACGGGAAATACACAGCCCGAATAGAAGAGGTGATTGAACTCTCAGCTTGGGTAGGGAAAAACATATACACCGACCACAAAATCGGTATGGAAACACACTCCCACAGTAGAAATCATGAATGGCTCCTTCATAGGGAAATCGTGGATGGTAGAAAACGGCTCCCCAGCTTACTGCGTGAGGAAATTAAATGAATAATCCCAGCCTGTGCATGAGGAGAAGGGAGTGACCACCTCTACGTGTGGATGGAAAAATGGAGGAATGGGGGAATGGATTTGTTTTCCTCCTTTCCCACGTGAAGTGAGAGTCCACTAGTGGAGTGTGCGTGTGGGAAAGGGCTGACAGTCCTGCCACACACCACTGCCCAGCAATAACTACCCCCAACTAAGCAACAGAAGTTTTAATGTGGTAGTTGACTGATGAGACAAGGAAAGGTGAGTGAGTCAAAAGGGTGGGTGAAAACTAAATGGGTTTAGCAGTCGACACATGGCTTTCCCCCCGTTGGCCCAAGGTTTAATAATTTCCCCTCCTTATCCTTTGGAATCATGCCCTTTTCATTTTAACGTTGCACCGTCGTAGATGGCTGTAGGTTTAGTTTAATTGATGTGTGTATTTACATGATGCCAAACTATAATGTGTTGGATAGCACGATATACCATCGACAACTATCCCTATTGCCGAAACATACACAACCAAATCGATGGTGGGGATTTTTCCTTTAGCTCCTCACCACGATTAATTACATCATGTACTTTTAATGCAAACAGGGTCAAAATCGGGGTGTTACAAGGATCTTATCTGATAGAATAACATGCACAGCAATAATCACAAGAGACAAGAGACACAAAGAGTTTTCCTCGGGGAAATCATAAAGGATAAAACCCCACAACTTCCTCAAAAATAGAATGAGAACCAATGGAAAAAGTAAAATCCAAAGACACAAAGATTATCTCCGATAGTTGTTCTCTTTCTCACTTGTCTGAGATCCTCTTCTCTCACTCATGCGCTACAATTGAGTGAGTGTGTGTTTCAAATAGAGAGTCTCACTCTCTATTTATACTAGTTTTCCACTTGACAATTACTTACCAGGGCCGACCTCACTAGGAAAGTCTAATAACCCTAGTACCCCTCAATTGTGGGGACTATTACCCTGAATTACAATAGAGGGTTAACCTCAACTCAATTGTGAGGACTATTTCCCTGACTTACAATAGAGGGTTAACCTCAATGAATTTACATGACTTTATTATATTAATGACTCTCCTAATCGAAATATCGGGGTACAATGAAATACAATATAAGATATACAAGTGAATGCATTCTGAAGTTACAAATACATCAACACTCCCTATTAACTAGAAAGGTATTCTCTTGACACAGTTCATCAGCATAAGTCTTCATAACTGGATCATCATCAAATCTGGATCATCGTCAAAGCCATATCATCATCAAAGTTGTATCATCATCATCACTACTCCTTCTATCTCGAGAAAATGGTGCTATCTCTCAATTCTACTCGTCATAGGAAGTTCTATAGAGCCAGCCCTTTTCATGTTAGTTGTAGGACTAGCCTCCATGTAGGTATTCATCGACAGAGCTATCCGTTTTTCATGCTGGATCTAACTCTACATAGCTTGCCCTTTTTCATGTTGGTTGTAGTTCTCCATCTACAGAGCCAGCCATTTTTCATGCTGGTTGTAGCTCTACAGAGGCAACCCTTTTTCATGTTGGTCGTAGGCATTTCCCTCTGCAAGGAATTCTTCTACAGAACCAGCCCTTTTTCATGTTGGTTGTAGGCCTTTCCCTCTACAAGGACTTCCTCTACAGAGCCATCCCTTTTTCATGTTGGTTGTAGGCCTTTCCCTCTACAAGGAATTCCTCTACAGAGCCATCCCTTTTTCATGTTGGTTGCAGTTCTACAGAGCCAACCATTTTGCATGCCGGTTGTAAGCCTTGCCCTCTACAAGGACTTCCTCTACATATCCAACCCTTTTTCATGTTGGTTTTAGTTCTACAGATCCATCCCTTTTTCATCTTGGTTGTAGGTCTCAACACTTACATCAGACCATGGGAGGAACCAATCCTACCACCATTTTAGAAAGGAATAGCACTTACATCTAACCATGGGAGGAACCAATCCTACCACCATGTCAGAAAGGCACAACACTTACATCTAACCATGGGAAGAACCAATACTGCCACCATATCAGAAAGGATCTCGGACTCATTACTTCTCCTTGGAAGGAAACTTGATCTGGACAACACCAAGATTCTCCCTGAAGTACTCAAACTTCACTCTGTCCATTTCTAGCATAGAATCGCATCATGGTTGATTATGTCTAAGGATAACCTATGAGCTTATCCAAGACCGATTACATCCGAGGACAAACTAGTGTCGTTTATGTCTGAGCAACCTACGAGCTTTGCTAGGATTTTATGCTCAAACAATATGTATCACTGGCTATGTTAGAACTCCCTATTTCGAGAGATATCGATCTAGATCACAAACTCGAGCTTCATTGCTCCTCTCTCCCAAGTAGCCAAGCAAGTAACAACAAATTTTTCCTCGGTTGTACTCAGTGCCACATAGGACTGCTTCCTGCTAAACCAAGAGATCACACTTGATCCCATACTTAAGTAGCATCCCAAAGGGCTCTTACTATTAATGCCACTGCCTACCCAATTTGAATCCACATAACCCTCCAGGTTAATCTTCTGATTCGCTTCATATTTGAGCCCATAGTCAACTGTACCCTTCAGGTACCTCAGAATATGCTTTGCAGCAATCAGGTGAACATGTCTCGGATCTGTCAAGAACTAGCTCAATTTGTTCACAACAAAGCAAATATATGGTCTTGCATTCATCAGGTACATCAAAGACCCAATCATCTGACAATACATCATAGCATCAACCGACTCTGATGAAGCATCACTCAATAGCTTCAGGTTCGATGCCATAGGTGTGGTCATGGCCTTGCAGTCCATCATACCGAACCTCTTCAGGATCTCCACTGCATACTTCCCTTTTCCCAAGGATATTTCATCCGCATTCTGCCATACCTCCATGCCTAGAAAGTAGTGCATCATACCCAAGTCCTTCATCTAGAACTCAACATCAAGTGTCCTTCTTGCATCAACATATAATAGGAGCATCACTGGCCTTCTGCCTTCAACCTTGAAGCAAAGGTTGGAATATGATTTACTCCTAGTAAAGCCTAGAACCATCAGTAAGTTGTCCATCCTGTCATACCATGTCAAACCTCAGCATCTTCTGTAGTCACTCCCTCTGAGCAAAGCATCATTCTCCCTCTGCCTTTCATACTCTATGTATTGAAACATTATCTACTAGAGTGACAAGTAGCTTCCTCTGCTACTAATATTCTATGTATCCATCTAGGGTCACTGGATACAAAGATCCTATATCTTGAGCCTTTTGAAAAGTTATTTTTGTACCCATCTGTGAGCTTGTCATCCTCTATAGGCTTTCATCTTCAACCTTTTAGAAAAGGTTAAGATCTTCATCACTATAGGTGTGTTGGTGAAACCCACCAAAAAAAGCCTCATCAACAGGGGTTCTCACTCTGTCGACACCCAACCAGCATGATCTCCCTAAGCACCTGCCCAGACAGGTTTCACCCTGCCCACCAACATCCACAGAGCGGACGAAGCCTCACCCGAGATGTTCAAGGGAGAGCTGTCAGAACCAAGTTTCTGTAAGTAATAAGGGAAGATATAGCATCCGTGACTTTGATAACATAACTATCAGATTACAGAGCTGTTGCAGCTGCAACTTTTTTTCCAAATTTTTGAAAAATTTTGGACCCTCTTTTTGATTTTATCTTGCCTAGATTTATTTGGTTTCCTGAACTCTGTTTTTTCCCTCTACTACAAATTTGGATTTTCTTAAGTTTGAATTGAGGTCAATTGTTTCCTTCGTTTCGGAAGTTGGATGATATAAATATTCCTTTGTCTAGCAAAAGCTTTTGATTATGGAGTTTGTTTATTTTTTAACATTTACTCTATTGATGATTTTTTTTTAGCACTATCAAAAGTTAGTTGAAGTTTGAGTCGAAACTTTAGTTATCTATGTCGTCGCCATTTTGGAGGTTAAATGAATTGATTTCATCGCTGCCCAGCCAAGAATCTTTTGAACACTTAACTTTTCTTTGAATTTTTTATGGCTGGTTTTATCGTTATCGGAGGACAGTCAAAGTTTGAATCAGAGCTTTAGGTATCTATGCAGCCACCGTTTCGGAGGACAAATACAGAATGGGCCGATGGACAGTTAGTACTTTCGCTGATGCATGGTTTTATTGGTTCAAACCTTTTGCTTTGCGATGATATATTTTTGTTTTCGTTTTCAAAATTCTTTTGAATAGTGAATCAGGGCCGTAGTTCTCTATGCAGCCACCGTTGCGAAAGCTAACTAATGAAAGTCCTGATGGAAATTCATGCTTTTCGCCAATGGGCTTTTATCTCCTTTGTTTATTTTTCAAAAAAACTTTTACTTTTTGACTTTCGGCGTTTTTGTTTTATCATGGTCGGAGCTTCAGTCAATTGGTTATCCTTCGTTGCGACTGTGTAGTGAATTATTCTGCCGATGCATTATGGTTAGTCCTCTCACTCGCTGATGTCGATGTGTTTAGTGGGTAGTGTTTCAATCTACGATGCATGTGTGGCAACTTTTAGTGTTTTATTTCACCGACATTTTATTTTGCCACAAAAGCTGTAGTCTATATGGTTTCCATTGTTGCAACGGCTTAGTGAACTAACCATCCGACATATAGTGCTTCCGCCCACCGATGAGAGTTTTGTTTTCACCCAATGCTTAGTAGTTCTGCTCGCCGAGTAGGTTTTTCCCACCTTTTTTGTGTGCTTTTATTATATTTGATGATGGCAAAGTTTTTTCGTGGGTTTTGGTCGAGTCTAAGTTTCTCCAAGATGAAGAGCACAAGTTAGGGTTCAGATTTGGTGGTTACATTGTTATGATTCATGCTTTCATGATTTCGAGTTAGTCCAAATGTGGCCTAGATTGAGGTAAAGAGTATTTTTATTGAACTTGTGATTTTAGTTTGGACAATGGATTTAGAGGATTTCAAGACATAAACTCGCAGGATTTCTTTGTTTTGTCATTTTTTTTCATGAATTAACACTGTATATAGTTTATTTTACAGAATGCATACAGAGAAGGTAAATGGACTAATACAGTTTTTTGGTTATTCATGACAGGGTGATTGCTGTTGTAGAGAAGATATGTCTAGAATACAAAGCAGAAGAAATGAGGCAGCAAGGAAGAAAGAGAAAGAAAATGAAGAAGCAGAGATGAAGAAAGAGAAGAGGAAAGTAAGGGTCTGAGATCTCAACAGATCGATAGCAGCAGAGGCTCGGGCTTGGGAAAATTTCATCAGCAACCAAGCTGGTCTCTCTTTATAAAAGTGCTATTAAATTTCAATTTAATATAACGTATTGTACAGCACTCACTAAAAGACAAATTTGTGAGATTAGACGGTTGGGGGGGAGCCCAAAGGTCATAAGGGGCAGCCCAAAGGTTTTGTTGTTTTGTATAAATATAGGAGAGTTAGATGTAATAAAGGAATTTTTCCCAGATAGATTTATGAGAGTATGTTGTAAGAATAACTATTTCCTTTTGCAATAAAGAATTACAAGTTTCCTGTTGGAGAAAGCTTAGTGGAAGATTTCAATTGTTGTGCTATGGATTTGTTGAATGTGACCTATTTTGTTTTCAGCTTTGTGTCCATTAACTATCAGATCGTTCTAACTCTTTGAACCTATGTTCTTGTTATGAATGCGCTCTAGTTTATTCTATGAAATTTCCACTATGAGTAATGAAGGCTCTTCATAAACAATGAGCTATCTTGTTGTTCATCTATCTATTAATGTTCATGTGTTTTGAATTAAGTAACAGCTATCTGTGATTTTTCTTAATGCATGTGCAGAAATACATTACTCATTGATAAATGATAATAGTGCTCCCTAGGGATAGGTTAGATAGTTAGTTTTAGTTTCTTGCTGTGTGTGATTTAGATGCGAGAGAGTTAAGATGAGAGGTAAGAACCTGCGCATCACATTGTGACTGCTCCTCATCTTCTCTATCAATCTGCATTCTTATATAGGCACTTGCATATCATACTTAAATTCAAAAAACTAAAAATATACAGTGGACCGGGCCGTAACTGGTAAAACCTTATATTTTGTTACTTGACCTACGGTAGCCGGACCGTAAACCAGACGGATTCCCCATACTAAATAGTAACGGGATAGTTGGGAACGTTTACTGGGGAGAATCCCTAACTGTTGTCGACAGCGATTTTCCAAGCCTCAATAGTTTTTGGTGCTAGAAGGAGGGCAGCCAGTGCATGGTTGGTCGAGGAAACTTATTTCCTCGAAATTATTCCACCGGTGATAGTTCTGAAAGCAGTTTGTTTCACAATCCAACCCCTGAAGAGAAGGGTAAATGGATTGTGTATCCTGTCAATAACGAAGTAGTTGACGATTTGAGAAGAATTAATAGGGCTTATGTGAAGAATATTGGAGTATTACCAATTATTCATGTCTTACCCAGAAGAGAATATCGGAAGAAAGACCACCCTATATTGGAAGATGCAGTGTTGGTTGAATATTTTGAAGAACTGGTAGAAACAGCCTTACAGGAAGTTGTTCAGCCTCTTAATCAGTTGGGCCTAGATACACCTTACTATTCAACTGTTCATACCCCTGTTCATTCACTGCCTCACTCTCCACTTAAAATCATGGCAAATGTAAACGCAAATCAGCCACCCAACCCACCAAATCCACCACCTGCTTGGAAGGCCAGGTCACCTTTGAACCTGGCACCTCCTTTGCATGATTTGCCTCAAGATTTTGAGAAAAATTTTCTTAAGTTTGACCCAAGTGAAAATATTTTGGTAGATGATCATTTGCAAAGCTTTTACTTGGCTATAGAAGGACTACGGGATGGAGAACACAAAGATGTAGTCTATAGATTGTTTCCACATACCCTGAAAGGAGCAGCAGCCTCGTGGTATTTTGCTCTGCCTGAAAATTCAATCACAGACTGGGACACATTTGAAAGAATATTTAGGAGTAAATATGATGTCTAGAAAACTCATGCAGCTCTAATGAAAGGGTTATGCGCTTTAAATAAAGAAAGAAAAGAAAAAGTGCATAATTTCACTCAAAGATTTGCTGCTTATATAAAGAATTTTTCTGCAACTAATAAACCATCTAATAAAGTTCTAATTGAATACTATACTTCAGCTCTAGGGCCTGAATTGGCCATGTTTTCCAAGATGTCAGTCAATCCTACATTGTAAGAAACTTATGAAGAAGCTGAGAGAGTAGAAGCTGAAAAAGAGAGCATAGAAGATTATCTTGAGCAGTCGGGAGAAAAAAAATTTGGTAAAAAAGATTTCTTACTGACTAAGCCTAAGGATGAGCAATCACATGACTTTGAAGGAATGCTGAAAATGATGCAGAAGCTATCTAACAGAGTGATTGTTATGAAGAGAAATTCCTATGGCTTGGGGTACCACAACAAACAGCTTGACTCCAGAAATCAATCATTTCCAATATGCAATAGAAATTAAATGTCTAACACTAAAGGATCAGACCCCGTACCTTATTCTGGACGGTTGAAGTAGATCCCCATTGAGCTTTCCAACTTCAGCTTGAATTGATAGATTACTTCCTCAACAACAAGTAAACAATACAAGCATACTATATATATTGGTGTTATATCTATTATAGCATATATAATCAACAATGTATAAACATTTGAAAAAATCCATGGATAAAATATTCATTCAAACATACAGTATTGGATAGGAAAAGATATTTCTATTAATATAAAATCAGAGATTACAATGGATACAACCTCTTTTGGCACGTCTGCGAATCGGAGAAACTAATCCCCCACTTGGGCCTCCACCACCTCAATCCTCCATCTCTTGATAGCAAGCTCACAAGCAAAAGGCAAGCTTGGGAAGAACATGAAAGTGCTCCAAGGGACAAAGGGATGTAGACTCAAGCACAAGTTCTGGAAACAATGGACTATAGTTTCTTTGCTCTTAATTCTCTCATGTGCCTTCAATGTACCATAGAGTTCCTTACATAGCTTTTCAAAGGGGTAATGAAAATTCGAATCCAAGCGATCTCAAGGCATATGGAAGGCGAGGAGTCAAGTGAGTCGGATCCATGTCAAGGAAAACTCCAAAAGGATTTGGATTATGCACACATCCCGATGTACATGGTTTTAGGGGTCAAACCCACGTATATACGCGATTAAGGGTTTAAAAGTCATGTGTATTAATTTTCACATGTTTTTAGGGATGGTCAAGGAAACATCCAAGGACAAAAAATGGTCCAAGGGGTCTAAGGAGTCTACAGAGGGACAGGGGAAGGCCATACAAGTGTGATTCACCTGGAGTGGTAAAATCAGCTATAACAGATGCCCCCTAATGTGTGAGGTCAAAAGGGTCATACGATGGCCGAAATACATTATAAGTCCATCCCAGAAGTGGAGTGATGAAGGGTCCCAAATGGAAGACCAGCCACCCAATCATCATAGTACAATGATACAACTCTGCACATAACTGCAAATACATATAGCGGTCCCAGATACATAAGAGTACAATGGCCATGAATAGGCATGATACAAGATATCATATAAGTGGTCATCGCCACGTACAATATACATAGATCAGAATCTCCATGATGAAGATATACAAAGGACCATGATCTCCATAATGGCTGAAGATATATAATGGATCAAGATCTCCATAATGGCTGGAAATGTCTGACATATACTGGAATCAAGTCACGAGAGTTGAAATCTCATGAAAACTGGCATGATCAAGGAGGTAGCATATAAGAGATGCCACCAATCTGGAAGGTCTTCTACACAAACCGATACGAGTACATGTCCTACTATGTGAATAGAGGTGTCGAGGTCGAACATAGTATTCAGACGTCTGATTACCAGTCATTGATGTATACCGTTAACAGATGCGAGATCACCCACCGATAATGAAAATGGGAATCAAGGTACTAGAGTGGAAACTAACAAGTGTGAATAAATGTGTTGAGGTCAAACACTTGAGAGGATCCATCGATCAGTGGACATTGATGTATTCCCAAAAATCGTCTATGGTGAGAGAACCTGCCACTGATGACTGCAAGTCTCAAGGCACTCAAAATGACTCTAGATTCCAATCCCAGAATAAATGATCTGAAGTCAATGGGATGAAATCCACTGGAAGGAGGGCATTAAGGCATCCCCCATCATCCAACATGAGGTATTCAGCAAAGCTGTATAATGTGGAAGGACTCGATCATAAGGTGCACGAACCAGTAACTGTACCAGGAATGGCCGACATGCAAAGTCAAGATAACTAAGGAATGGTTGACTCAAGTTTTAAATTCCTTCAAACAAGAGCATAACGACAAATGGTGACTGAATAAAGGCAGCATAGACTTGATATACAAACTGGGACATCTCTACGACACAAGAGGCATCGACAGAGGCTCCATGCGGACTAGAAGCTTAACCAGTCGATGGAGATAAACTCAGATAAATGAGTACAGCTCCTAAATTCAAACTATAAACCCAACCAATGGATGTGATATATAGTGCTCTGTTTGAAGGCGACACAACTTGACAGCTGCCAAAGATAATATCTTTCCTTGTTCGGCTTTTTGGTTTTTTTATTTTTTTGGACTTTTTCAAATATTTAAAAAGATTGAAAAAGAATAAAACTACTTTATAGTTACAGACTAGGAGAAGACAAGTGTCATAGGGGCAAACAAACTAGTTCCAAGCAATGGAACATACCTATGCTCAATGCAAGGACACATGTGTAGGATATTGACACTCGGGGGAAAATCCCCTCTCGGTAAAAAGGGAATCAAGCTGCAAAGAATATATAAAATGGCTCTGCCGCGGCTAGACATGAAACAAGCTCAAGCTATATGTCTGAAATGCAATGTCAGGGATGCCGGCATAAAGCTCAATAAGGAAGGAAAAGATCATGATAATGCAATTACAACTTGACATACGGGAGTCCTGAGGGAAATAGGCCAGCAAAAGATCAAGAGGAGTATGAGGCTCTTGCGAAATGTCATGGCAGTACTATACAACGGACTCCCACACCCTAAAGGACAAAACGTCAGCATGGGCACCAAATGCAGATAAGGTGATAACTAGAGTACCCATGTAACGTCAAGCTCTACCACTCATACCATGCCACTTCTAAAACAGCAAGAAGGTTCCATGACATAATAGAGTGGGTTCGTACCTAAGGTTATGATGAAATGGTCATAAGGTCATGCAAAATGCAAACGGTGATGAAACCTAACCTATATGCCAGTTTAGACATGATACCTGAGATCGGCATGAATGGGCCAATCCAACGGCTGAAACGGCACTCAAAAAGGTCTCCTACATCATGAATTAGGTCAAAAACGGTCCAAAATGAAATGGTCCAAACTATAGGAAAGGGGGTAAAAAATTTCAAAAATTTGAAAAATTTCTATAAATAGTAAAAAGTTCAAAACATTATAAAACATTTGAAATTTTTACCCAGTTGAGCTCAGATTTTCAACAGCAAATTCTAGGAGATCCAGCTGGCGGAATCCACTACCATTTCTTCCAGGTACTTACCCATGCTCTTCTCTTCCATTTTGATGCAATTTTTATCAAATTCCATGGTCATTTGAGGTTTCTAGGCCAATTTAAAAAGGGCGCTGCGGCCCACACGAAAATCGAGGGTTTTTCCGTGTATAGGGATGGATATACGTGGAAAATGCCCTCACGGTCGCATATGCGGCCGCGCATGAGATTTTTTGAGTATTCTAATGGGAAAACTTGCAATTTTTTCTACAGGATGGTCCTAGAATGGAGAGAGCGTGAACATGGTGATGTAGAGGAGGTAGTAAGGGCCGATCTAATGGCTCAACAAGTGCTACGTGCATGTGGAATCTACAAGTTTTGGTGTCTTGGTGGCTTGAGGGAAAAACCAAGACTATTGCAAATGTTAGTGCATTACTGGGATCTAGACTCTGATTCCTTCCAGATAGATGGGATGTCCCTCACCATAGAGGTGGAGGACATATACTTTATTACTGGACTTTTCTAACAGGGGGAAGTAGTGAACCTCCATTCTGGTGGTGGGCCTAGAGGTGGCCTGACTATAGATGAGTACATTGCGGTGTACTACTATCCGGACACGGATAAGGTGGGGAGTCAAATCCCAACCAACTCTATACAGGTACTGGGCCTAAAGGCCATCCTACTGACATTGGGCAAGATAGCAGGCTTGGCTTCACTCCACCAGGCCTCGCGGCCTCTGATGTTCTATGCATTGGAGTGCATGAGACCCACAGTCTATGACTGGAGCACTACACTACTGAGCAACATGAAACATCAGCTCAGTGAGTGTAAGATGGGCAAAGTGCAGAACTTTGGTTTCAACAGCATACTGAACATGCTTTTCTTCGAGCATGTTCCAGGATTGAGCCCCAAAGTTGACGTTCCTCTTCACGGGGTTCGAGGTCCGGCCTAACGACGTTGGGCAGATGCGATGCGCAGACTGGGGGGAGGTAGGGTGTCCAACCCCTATCCAGTTGAGTTCTTTCTGTGGTGGTGACGACAAATAGTTGCCATCGATGACTACCCCTATGTGGGGATTTATTTTTGGGGGGACCCAGATATGCCGCTACCACCAGGATCGGCATATGGTGACATAGGTAATGAATCTCAACCCTCTCTTTAAATTTTTGAGTCATTTAATTTTTTTGTGTTTTCTGATTATATGGAATCAAAATACATATTTTTTGGGTGACAATACATAGTGACATCTACCATTTGCATGCAGATGTGGGACCACGGCGGCCTGAAGGCTTCCCTTGTCACAAACGGATGGGAAGAGGAGACGATATCACGGGTGTGGATGCGGAGCAGACGCTCCAGAGCATTCATACCAACTTTGTGAGGCTGACACACAGAGTTCCCATGGTGCAAGTCGAGGACTTGCTTGAGGCTATGTAGCACCAGGTAGTGGGTGTACCACAAGCATGGGTGCGATTATTCCAACATCTAGCTAGAGCCGTAGTGACCTTCCATGATCACAACCCCCCTCCTCCTCCACAGGCTTAGATACCTAGGAGTTATACATTTTGTATTACCATCTATTATATTTTGGTGGCTCGAGAGCCCCATTTTTGTATCATGACACTATGTATTACCACATTTTGGATGTTATATAAAAAATTTATGGTGATCAGTGTATTTATTTACATGTGTAAAAATTTGTGTTTGTGATGAATTTATTGTGTATGAAACAAATGCCAATCTAACACATAGTTAGCATATGAGTCAGCAACTTGATTATTAATTCTTGGAATATCCATGTATGTTATATTGTCAAATTGTCGTTCTAATAATTTCAAACGTAAGAATCTTCTTAATAACGCCCAATCTCTAACATTGTACAAACCATTAAGCTGTGACACTACTAACTCCGAATCAATACGTACCTCAAGAGAGAGAACGCCATGTGAAATGGCATCCCGTAGAAGCTCAATAATGGCACTATATTTAGCAACATTGTTTGAAGATGGCCGCAAACATATGCCTCCTGAAGACAGTACCTGACCCATAGGAGTATAAATCACCCAAGCGGTAGAGGCTGAGTGTTGAGTGTGACTGCTCGCACCATCTACGAATCCTATGTAGGTGGAAGATTCCATTGACATCTTCCAAAAGGAACGGAAACTAATCACAAACCTGGTCACTATAAGAAAAAGACCTAACTATGAAAAATTGTACAATAATATACAATAACCAGCCTTGGCTGAAAATAATGCATAGTACTTCTTGAGATAGAGCCCATTTCTAGGCTCCTCCAAGGTCGTTCCCTCATAATCCACTAACTCATAAGCACCCTTCTCTAACACACGTTTGACGACGTAAGGACCATGCCACATGGGGTTAAAATTTCCTGCCCCCAAGGGTTCTTTCAGTTGATCCCACAAAAGGACCAAGTCTCCCTCACTAAACCTCCTTGGATGGATAGACTTATCATACTAGAACTTTACACGACATTTATTTACTTCTAGAGCCACCAAGGCATCCCAACGTTGCTCATCAAGTTGCTCAAGGTGGACCAAATGCTCCTCCAATGGTGAAGTGTCTGGTAAGAGTTCTACGGCTAGCTTCAAAGAAGGAATCTTGCATTCAACTGGAAATATCAACTCCACTCCATGTACAAGTTGAAATGGAGAAAAACCCGTGGTCGTCTTAATAGTGGTTCTATACACCCACAAAGCAGGATATAACATGATGTGCCAATTATTCTTGCTCTGTGTAGTGGTTCGTTGGAGATTGGATTTGAGTGATTTATTCACTGCTTCTACCTGTCCATTCGCTTGAGGGTAGTAATAGGAGGAATGCTCTTGTTTGTACCCTAACTTTGATGCCAACTCTTCCATCGTACGATCCTGAAAGTGGGAGCCATGGTCAGTGACAAGCTATTTCGAAATTCCGAACCGAGTAATAATCTAGTTGAATACGAATTGCATGGTTGTCTCGCCGTCGTATTTAACTGTAGGCATAGCCTCAGCCCATTTCATGAAGTAATCAACAGCCACTATGACATGATTATGCCCCCTAGCTGAAGCTGGGTTGCAATCCATAAAATCAAGCCCCACTTAGTGAAGGGACCGACGGTGATGATGGGATGTAACAGGGAAGGTTTTGAGTGCATATTACGTGCAAACACCTAGCAAGGCTGGCACCTCTTGACCGCATCTATACAATCCTTAAAGATCGACGGCCAGAAATAACCCACTCTTTAGATTTTTTGGGCTGTAGAAAGAACAGATAAATGACCACCACACGCCCCTCCGTGGCAATCATTCAACACTACCTTGGCCTCTTCATGAGTTAAACAACATCATAAAATGGAATCTACCCCATGGCGGTACAAAGTGTTATCTACTATGAGTTAATTCTTAGACACATGATGTAATCGTCGTCGTTCATCCCGTGAGAGGTGAGTAGGGACCTTCAATGTTTGTAAATATATAATGATATCCCCATACCATGGGTCTAAAGTTGAGATTACGAAGATGTGTTCATTGACAAACGTATCTTCAAAAAACCAACTCCACGGCCTCGCTTGGGAAATCCGATATAAGATCTGCAAAAATTAACGATTTATTCGACTTTGCTAAAACAAACTCAAGATCGAATTCTTGCAGGATGACAATCCATTTATTATATTTTTCCCCAATCATCCTTCAAGTGAGGACGAATTGAAATGGATTGACATGGGATACAACCAAGGTTTGGCGAAGGAGAATATAATGTCTCAACTATAGAACCGTATGTACGGTAGCTAAAGAAAGCTTCTCGACATGAGAATAACGAATCTCTACGTCAATAAGGTTCCGGCTCAAATAGTATATGACATGCTCTTGGAGCTCCTCATCCTTTTGAACCAAAACCATACCAATCATCTCCATGGACGTGGCCACATAAAGTAGAAAATCATGGTTATAGTCTGGGGGACTAATCACTGGGGCCAATGCTAGGGCTCGCTTGAGCGCATCACAACAAAAGGTGGTGTCCTTCTTCAAAATATGCATGAAGCCTCTAGTCAAATTGGCAAAATTAACAACAAATCTTCGTAAGAAGTTTTCCATGCCTTGCAAACATTGAAGATGACGAATATTTTTCACGGGAGACAACTGAAGTATTGCCTCTATCTTCAAAGGGTCAACTCTTATACCCTCTTTAGAAACGATGAATCCTAACAAGCGACCTGACTTCACACAAAAGATGCACTTGTGAGGATTTAACCTAACCAAATAATGGCGGCATCTTTCGAATACTAATCTCAAGTGATAGGAATGACGCATTCTCATACGAGAATGAGCAGCAAGGTCATCCAAAAATACCTCAATAATCGACTTGAGATCATGGAAGATCAAGGTCATTGCCCGCTGAAAAGTAGCTCCGGCGTTCTTAAGGCCAAAAGGCATTTTATGATATGCAAAATTTCCCCAAGGACAAATAAATACAGTCCTATGTTGGTCCTCAGGTTTAATTTGTATATGAATATATCAGGAAAAGCCGTCCATAAAGGAAAAAACATCGCTACCCGCACACTCATCCAAAATATGATCAATAAATGTTGTGGGGAAATTGTCCTTAGGATAGGCACAATTCAAATCATGGAAATCAGTACATATACAGATCACTCCCTGCTTCTTATCCACTGGAACGAGGTTTGAAACCCACTCCGTCAAGGGAACGGGATAGATAAAATCAGCTTTCAACAGTTTCTCTATCTCTGCCTTAATCACAGGTGCTTTCCTAGGATTCAACGCATGCAAGCATTGTCGAACAGGCTTAACATTGGGATAAGTCTTAATCTCGTGTTCGACAATACGAGGGTCGATACCTAGCATTTCATCGTAAGACCAAGCAAAGATATCACGAAATTATTCAAACAACTCGGTGTATTCTTGAATCTCAGCATGGGAACATTCTACCCCAATATAGACATTCTCTATCCTACCAGGATCGCGAGAGATATTGATAGGAATCGTTGAAGACATGTTTTCCATGTTTCCATTAGCCATCGGACTAGGAGAGCTTAATGGAACCATAGGACTACCAACTCTCTCACTAAGAACCACCCTAAAGTCCTCCCACTCCAAGTGGTCAAACTTGGGAACAAAGTAAGATCTATGATGGAGTTCCTCCCATGGTGGCTCAACTCCCGACATGGCCTCAATAATTGCTTCATCTGAAGGGAAAACACTATCTAGGAAATCCTGCGTGTGAGAATACTGCACTGCCCATGCCGGCAGCACATAAGGGTCCTCCTCCTCCGTCCGCGAAGAGGAAGGACTGGGCTCTGCAACACACTCGATATTAGCTTGATAAGCTACCATAGTTGCAGGCAACGACACATCCGTCACGATGGGCTCACTCGGAGTAATCGGCGTAGGAAGAATCCAAGGATATTCCATATGACTCGTGCGAAAAGAAACCGATCTCATAGATGTCGAAGCCTCACCAAAACTAGACCCTATCATAAGGATCGGTGCAGGACAACTAAAGCTTCCCATGAGGGATGGATATATGCCTACACCCACACTCCCAGTTTTCGGCTAAGAGTGTTCAAAGATCGGGATCGAAGCTCCCGAGGATGCGGTAACTGACAGATTCTTGAATGACGTTTGATCAATCATGACTATCTTCCCGTTAAATGGAAAGCATACAACGGGAAATAGGGAATAAGCTACAGCTTGCATACTGTACATCCAATTCCTACCCAGCAAGAGATTGTAGTCAAGGGGCGCATTAACCACCTCGACCTCTATCGCAACGGTCTTCCCTCCCAAATGGACCTTAAGGGAAGGAAGGATCCCGTGCGGCCTAAATGATCTCCCATCGAACGCAGTTAACATGGTCGTTGATTTAGACAGCTCAGGGGAACCTACACCCTTCCAACATGATAAATACATCATAGAAGTGGCAGCGCCTTCGTCAATCATAGTGCACTTGACGGTCATGTTAGGACATTCTACATGAATCAAAAGAGACACATAGTAAGGCAAGCGAGGCTGAAGTCCTGCGGTTTCAAATTTAATCACGGAGGAAGAATAATCATCATTCACACCAAGGGAAGAAAGCAAATCCTTCCTTTGCGAAGGACAACTCTGAAGCACTTCCAATGCAGACATCACACAAGGAGTGTGGCCCAAATCCTTGACAACTGAATAGTTCTGGGTGGCTCGGGCATTAGTATTGTGCCCCGAACGCTTAAGGACTCCCTTAGGAATGTGAGGTGAAGCTTCAAGTTTATCCACAGGTTTCTCAATACGCAAAGGAGACCCTCGTGGATCAGATTCTTTTCTAGGGTTGGGTTGTGAAGAACCATAGTCCTTCGCACGGGTCACAACTTTCGCAGCACGTACCATGTTAATGCAACCACGACCACTACCCTTCAGCAGATCTTGATCACCACCATATTGATCATGGGTCCTCGATTTCATATTTTGATTGTGAGGTAAAGGGTTAGTTAGCACAGGTGGGCCCTGTGCCAAGAATCTTGAGGCTTCATCGATACAAGGGCACAAGTAAGTGAGGTGATCGTCCTTACACAACTTGCAAGGGAATTTAACCTTACATTTAGCTTGCTTTTCCCCCCTAGCATTACGGGTGTTCTTGTCATTATTATTAGCATTCTCATTCCTATTCCCACCCTTACGATTATTCTTACCCTTATTTTTATTCCGTCCAGGCTACTGATTACCCTTCTGGTCTGACGATTGTACTGAAAGCATACTCACCATTTGGGCGGGTTGAGACAAAGTCATGGCTTGTCCTAAAGCATATTGGTTGATTGACAATTTACTAACTTGTTTTGCAACCGAATCAACAGGTTTAGCACTCGCACAACCCACAATGCCATCGGCATGTGGTCCAAGTTTAACTTTGGGGTCGAAACTAGAACGTGAAGCATTGGGAATGATCTCATATAACAAACCAGACTGAGCATAAATTAAATCCAGTTCATGTGCCCTAAAAATGGCTTGTTCCTCATTTTGCACTCCATATGTAGAAACATCCTTCGCTATATACGGAAATAACGACTTAAGGAACCATTCGAGGAGGAATTTTGGCAGTATAAAGGCTTTAATTAACCTCTTCCGTCTACGCCACTCTTGGATATGATCCGAGATATGTGTGGCTTTATCCTACCGAAATGTCAACAAGAGTTCAGTACCAACGTCATAACGCATTGGTAGCTGGAAATGGTTAAGAAAAGTCATCACTAGGTCATAGAACAAAGAGAATGCCCCCCTAGGTAGCTCTATATACCATTTCACGATAGGCCCAGTAAGGTGCATTGAAACAACCTTAAACAGATTGATTCCTGGTGTAAGAAATTCAAAGAGCACCATAAGTGAAAGGTAGTAACATGTTCGCTCGGATCCTCTTGCTGTTTTCCCTCGAACTTGGGTATGTCCGAGGGAAGCTTAGTAGGGACAGTCGGCCAAGCCGAGTCATGAGCTACAGGATCGTTTGTCAATCTCGACAAGTCAGGAAGATTCAGTGTTGCGAGGAAAGGGAGCCTAGGATGATTAGGTCGATGGACCACTCCTTGATAGTTCTGATTACCATAACCACCATGGCCTTGGCCATTGTTCCCTCCTCCTGTTTTACCTGTACAGGGTGGCATGGAAGCACCATAGTGTGGTGTACCTTGACTATTCGGAGCTACAAAGCCGTAATTTGGAGAGTAGGCAGGTTATTGATACCCACACCCATAAGGTGAAGAACCCTGTCCATACTGCGTCCCATAATAAGGTCCATAAGTCATCGTATGAGATGTCCCATGAGACACTCCATAAGTAGGAACATACGCTCCGAAAGTAGGAATATACATTCCAGAAGTAGGAATGTGACCTCTAGAAGTATGAACATGACCTCCCGAAACAACGGGTGGTGCATGAAGCTGAGACACAACCGGTCTAGTAACCACAGTACGGACATAACCCGTAGCAACGTTCTGACCCGAAGGACCACATGAATGAGGTGGAGGGTGAAAATTTGAATAACTAGGGACAGAGGATGAAGGGATCTGTGTAATTATGTACGTACTATTCCCTATAGTCACTTGTCTCGAATCTGGTATCCTAATAGGATCACTAACCCTAGACCTAGGAGGAATATGTGATGTAGCTTCCATTGCTGGGATGGAAGGTGCAATGTGACTAGTGCTCCCAAACCTCTCCACATGGTAAGGAATTAGAGTGCCCCTAGGCATAGTGTTACGCTCGAACTCATATTCGAAATGAAATGCCAAATCATGTGTGGGAAAACCAGACATACCATAACTACCATAACTAGTGCTCACGGGTTCAAAATGAGTCTCATCATCCTCTGACATTCCATACCGGCGATGCGTCAATGGGGAATCAACCCTAGAGTACTATAGGTCTATCATGAAAGGTTCCTATCTTAGAAATCATAGGAACTAACTTAGTCAAGTCGGGTGAAGGATCATAGTTAGGAGTAAACTCCCCATCTTCCACATGAATGGGAGAAGGTGGTTCAGGAATACCTTCTATATGGTCTCCCATGGTGTGTGAATCAATGTGCAAAGTAGTCCGCCTGGACTATTTATTTCTCTGGACTATTTATTTCTCACTCCCAAAGGAGGAGGAGATGTAGAAGGTAGAAGTCCTGCTAAACGAAGAGAATGGTGAGGAGACACACCCGAATCCACAATGACTCAAAAAATACAAAAGACTCTCTATCTACGCAAACCTTAGGCAAGCTAACGTGCACAGAGTAATCACCAATAAAATCTAAAGCCAAATACAAGTAATCAAGGGTAGGATAAGGGAGCTCCTGAATGAAGCAAGTATGTCTCTCCTAGGAGAGGCTTGAGACTCCCATACACAACAAGGAGAGGTACATAACCAATTATTGTGGCTCTCAGCTTCAACGCGTAAAGCGACTATGCTGTCTGACCCCAACCTGGTCGGGACACCTGCAAAATAACCCCTGCAAAGTACCCCCTCGATATCCTAGGTAAGGCCACTAAGGTCACCTCAATATAATCAATGCTCAGGCAGACAGTCGCAGGCAGGATTGACCATATGGGCAAGGTAGCAAAGCCCAAAACTCTCGAAAGAGCCCCCAAATACGAATACAATCCTGGAAATATCTCTGGTGCTACTCAGTTATGACTAGGGGTCATCCCAATCAATAACCGCTCACACTGCCTCGTGCTTAACTCCCTTTTGAGAGGAGGATCCTAAGAAACACTGGTTATACCAAGGAATTTCACACACTCACCTGGACAGACACATACATGTTGTTGTTTAGTGGTCTTGGAGAATTTACTCACAATGAACTATTCCAATACCCTAAAACCTAATCTTGTTGGTGAACCCTATCAAATAAAATAGTGTAGTTCATTTTAATTAAGCGTTGATTTTACTTTGCTTTATTACTCAAAAGAGGGATATGGCCATGCAACTAATTGTGTTATGACACAACATTAAGTAAAATGCACACCTAACAATCAATGCAAATGCATTCTGTCCATGAAAATAGGGTATGCTACTACGTGAAATGCACAATTCTCTTCAAATGATAAATGCAAGCTTTCCTATATAAAATCCTGACTAATACTCCAAATCAAATCTAGTGCAAGTACTATGCAAAATGAAAAATGCAATGCATGATGATAAGCAAATATTTTGGATTTTTTGAAATAAAATGAGATATAAAAAGCAAAAGAATGATTCTACGATCCCCAGACTCTGCAAGCACACTCAAGTAGTACTCAAGAAAAGCACTAAGGTAAAATAAGTCTAATGCACTAATCCCAAAACAAAAAATCGAAAATGCAATGACAAGAACATTCTTAAAAAAAAAATTACCCTAAAAAAAACGTCTCTGGTCAAAAACAGAGGTGTATACAGACTCTAGTAGTATCAAAGGAGACTCAACAATCATGAAAATTCACCCAACAACCATTCAACTTCCTCTAAAAGGAAAAACTAAGGGCATACACAACTGTTCGCAGTAAACACACGTGTATACATGGAAATGGCAGAGAAACCCGCGTATATACGTGACTGTGAGTTCAAAACTCGCGTACAGGAAGAAAGGTGCATAAAAATAAAGGAAAACAGACAAGTTGAGACAAACTTCACACCAATCAGACACTACCAGGAAAACATGACCCCAAACCCAACACAGAAACAAGAGAAAAAGAGCAATTCAAAGTCATTTAATGTCGATATAAAACCCCCAAAGGACAACTACTAGGAACTCCCCAGCGGAGTCGCCAATTCTGTTACGGAGAGAAATTCCTATGGCTTGGGGTACCACAATAGACAGCTTGACTCCAGACATCAATCATTTCCAATATGCAATAGAAATTAAATGTCTAACACTAAAGGATCAGACCTCGTACCTTATTCCGGACGGTTGAAGTAGATCCACGTTGAGCTTTCCAACTTCAGCTTGAATTGATAGATTACTTCCTCAACAACAAGTAAACAATACAAGCATACTATATATATTGGTGTTAGATCTATTCTAGAATATATAATCAACAATGTATGAACATTTGAAAACATCCATGGATAAAATATTCAGTCAAACATACATTATTGGATAGGAAAAGATATTTCTATTAATATAAAATCAGAGATTACAATGGATACAACCTCTGTCAGCACATCTATGAATTGGAGAAACTGAATCCCCCACTTGGGCCTCCACCGCCTCAATCCTCCATCTCTCGATAGCAAGCTCACAAGCAAAAGGAAAGCTTGGGAAGACCACGAAAGTGCTCCAAGGGACAAAGGGATGCAGACTCAAGCACAAGTTTCGGCAACAATGGATTATAGTTTCTTTGCTCTCAATTCTCTCATATGCCTTCAATGTACCATAGAGTTCCTTATATAGCTTTTCAAAGGGGTAGTGAAAGGTCAAATCCGAGCGATCTCAAGACATATGGAAGGCCAGGAGTCAAGTGAGTCAGATCCATGTCAAGGAAAACTCCAAAAGGATTTGGATTATGCACACATCCCTATGTACACGGTTTTATGGGTCAAACCCACGTATATACATGATTAGGGGTTTAAAAGTCGTGTGTATTAATTTTCACATGTTTTTAGGGATGGTCAAGGAAACATCAAAGGACAAAAATTTTCCAAGGGGTCTAAGGAGTCTGCAAAGGGACAGGGGAATGCGATACAAGTGTGCTTCACCTGGAGTGGTAAAATCAGCTATAACAGTGATAGATTTGGAAAAAGAAAAGGAGGCTCATAAAGCATACAAGACTTACGATGAAAGGAGAGAAGACAACAATCAATCTAAAACTCCTCCACACAGTCCTGCATCAATGAATTTAACTGAGGTAGGTATGGATAATTTTTGCACCTTTCATCAGCAGCCTCATTCTGAAAAAAAAAATTGCCCTCAATGGATCAATTCGATGACATTAGTAATGAATCAGCTATTGGACTCTAAACTAACAGAAATTGATAATGAGGAAGAAAAAAATAACCAACCCATAGAAAAACAAGAAGAGGATGCTTTGTTTTTGTGGGACTGTGTCTCACTTTTTTATACATAAGAGGAAGTTTCGTGGAAATAGGAAGAAACATCAGAAACAAATGTGACAACAAGAAGTCAATGTTTGATAAATAAAGACAATTCCATACTCCCAAAAATTAAGAGACTTCAAGAGAATGTAAAGAAAATTCAGAAGAAGAACACAAATGATAAAATACCTGAATTTACCATTACCGGTCAAGATCCGAAACAATTCAACATGCCTGTTAAGCCTGCTGAAGACAAAGTTGATAATGTCAAGGAAAATCTCAAAGCACCTGAGATGGGGTACGATATTGTGGAGGACATTAAAAGGGATAAGGCAAATATTTCGTTATTTGAAATGTGTAATGTACCTTAACAAAAGGAAAAATTGTTAAAAGCACTTGAAGTACCAGAGGAAAAGCTTCCCACTAACAACCAACCTATAGAAGAAATTGTTGAAGCAAGTGTGGGAGGTAAGGCTAGGCTTAAAACCCCACCATTCCTCCTGACTTTTGAGATTTTAAACCATAATGTGCACAATTGTTTAGTAGACTCAGGTTCAGCAATCAATGTTATGCCGCTTTCAGTTTGCAAGAAGATCAATGGACAACCTAAACCAACTACCTTGTAAGTTACTCAGCTAGACAGGACCAATGTGAAAGTAGTCGGGGAAATGGACGATGTTCTGATTCGCTTATCTGCCAATGAAAACATATGTCAGTACATTGATATTGTAGTAGCAGACATACCTGATGTTTATGGACTTGTTTTGAATTGAGACTGGTCAGCAAGGCTAAATGGATATTTCACATCAGATTGGTCATATCTGTGGTTGCCTCATAAGGGAAGTCCAAATCATATAAAAATATTAAGAGAGCCCCACATGAAGCACAATGTTACTCAATTGGAAGAAAAAAATGAACCAGTGATTTCTGTGTTGGGAAATTATCTAATTGAGCTAGAACCGAGAAACTACAAAGTGGAAGAAGCCAGCAACATATATGACACCCAGCCCAATCTCCTTCAATTTTCACGGGCCGATGAGATTGATTGTAAAATAGTAGATTTAGTTTCAAACGTAGTTTTTAATTCAAGTTTCGTAGAACTAGATAATGGGTAGGCCTTTTCAATTTGCAGTCAATCCCAGCCCCTCAACTTACAAGTTGTCAGATTTACAGGGATGGTCAGAGAACTGACCAGTTAGTGGTTTAGTTCTCAAACTTTATTTTTCTTAGTTTTTATTTATTGATTATCTTATACATAAATAAACTGATTTGGTTGTTTATTTCTGATTTATTTTATTTCTGTTTGTCGTAGTTAGATTTTGATTGATTTCAATAAAAGAAGCAAACGTTTGGTTGCATGGAGAGCATCATAATTCTGGATTAACTAAAATCCTTGATTATAAGACTATGTATTATTGATTTATCTAAAATAATTCTTCTAGTTTAGCAGCTTTCCGAAATGGCTATGAACACATTGAAGTCCTACTTAATCCTTGCAAAATAACTTAGGAACAAAAGGTCTGGAATCCTATTTCGAGGCTCCATCCATCTCACATTTAATAATGTCTTAGGGGGTGACGACAAAAGACCCATGGAAACGAAGCAATGTAAATAGTATATTATATATAAATGATCCCATGCCAATAATTGAAAGCCAAAAGGAAAATAAGAGTCAAAATCTCCTAAGAAAGCAATATGTATCAAAATGAAGTACTGAACCATATGAGTACAAATTTGCCAAAGTTGTTCTTCGTCCGTGAGCTGAAAATTAAATACATCTCTCACATAAAAGGACACTATGGATAGAGGATCCTGAATAAAAAGTTTAGAAATAAAGGCATGCAGGAGGACTCAAAAAGGACAAAAAAGGTCCAAAAGCACAAAAGTGCAAAATGGCATGGGAATGAGGAACAAACGAATATTTATGTTTACCATATGTTACAATCCTATGGTGTCCAAGCTGGGAGCTACCCGAAGACAGAGGTAAAAAATGAAACTCATATTCCTGGCCTCAAAAAAGTTATCTTGACTTTGAAATCTTGGTTTCCATTTTCCTAAATTGGACTATCATCAATGATTAAAAGTACATTCATTTTCCATTTGATAAATCCAGACATCTAGAAGAATTCAACATGTTGGTTTTATTGTCAAATAGTCTGTTACTTAAGGAAGAAATTTTCTAGAGATCTGGGTTCACTAGGTAGTCTCCAATTGTTGCAGCTACAACTTTTTTCCCAATTTTTTGAAAAATTTTGGACCCTCCTTTTGATTTTATCTTGACTGGATTTATTTGGTTTCTTGAACTCTATTTTTTCCCTCTGCTACAAATTTGGATTTTCTTAAGTTTGAATTGAGGTCAATTGTTTCCTTCGTTTCGGAAGTTGGATGATCTAAATCTGCCTTTGTCTAGCCAAAGCTTTTGATTATGGAGTTTGTTTATTTTTAACATTTGCTGTATTGATGATTTTGTTTTAGCACTATCGAAAGTTAGTTGAAGTTTGAGTCGAAACTTTATTTATCTATGTCGCTGCCCTTTCGAAGGTTAAACGAACTGATTTCATCGCTTCCCAGCCAAGAATCTTTTGAACACTTAACTTTTCTTTGAATTTTCGATGGTTGGTTTTGTCACTATCGGAGGACAATCGAAGTTTGAATCGGAGCTTTAGTTATCTATGCAACTGCCGTTTTGGAGGACAAATAGAGAATGGGCCGATGGACATTTCTTACTTTCATCGATGCATGGTTTTATTGGTTCAAACCTTTTGCTTTGCGATGATATATTTGTGTTTTCGCTATCGAAAGTCTTTTGAACAGTGAATTGGGGTTGTAGTTCTCTATGCAGCCGTCATTGCGGAAGCTAACTAATCAAAGTCCCAATGGAAAGTCATGTTTTTATCTGATGGGCTTTTATCTCCTTTGTTTATTTTTCAAAAAAAAATTTACTTTTTGACTTTCGACGTTTTTGTTTTATCACGGTCGAAGCTTCAGTCAATTGGTTATCAGTCATTGTGGCTGCGTAGTGAACGATTATGCCGACGCATTATGGTTAGTCCTCCCGCTCGTCGATGCCGATGTGTTTAGTGGGTAGTGTTTCAATCTTCGTTGCATGTGTGGCAGCTTTTAGTGTTTTATCTCGCCGACGTTTTATTTTGCCGTGGAAGCTGTAGTCTATATGGTTTTTTCCATTGCAACGACTTAGTGAACTAACCATCTGACATATAGTGCTTCCGCCCGTTGATGAGAGTTTTGTTTTTTCCTGATGCTTAGTAGTTCTGCTCACCGAGAAGGTTTTTCCCACCTTTTTTGTGTGCTTTTACTCTATTTGATGATGGCGAAGTTTTTCCATGGGTTTTGGTCGAGTCTAAGTTTCTCTGAGATGAAGAGCACAAGTTAGGGTTCAGATTTGGTAGTTACATTGTTATGATTCATGCTTTCATGATTTTGAGTTAGTCCAGATATGGCCTGGATTGAGGTAAAGAGTCTTTTTATTGAGCTTGTGATTTTAGTTTGGACAATGGATTTAGCAGATTTCAAGACACAAACTCGCATGATTTCTTTGTTTTGTCATTTTTTTTCATGCATTAACACTGTATATAGTTTATTTTACATAATACATACGGAGAAGGTAAATGGACTGATACATTTTTTTGGTTATTCATGACAGGGTGATTGCTGCTGTAGAGAAGATATGTCTAGAAGACAAAAGAGAAGAAAGGCGGCAGCAAGGAAGAAAGAGAAAGAAAATGAAGAAGCAGAGATGAAGAAAGAGAAGAAGAAAATAAGGGTCTGAGATCTCAACAGATCGATAGCAGCAGAGGCCCGGGCTTGGGAAAAGTTCATTAGCAACCAAGCTGGTCTCTCTTTATAAAAGTGCTATTAAATTTTAATTTAATATAAGGTATTGTACAGCACTCACTAAAAGACAAATTTGTGAGATTAAACGGTTGGGGGGGGGAGCCCAAAGGTTTGGCTGTTTTGTATAAATATAAGAGATTTAGATGTAATAAAGGACTTTTTCCCAGATATATTTGTGAGAGTGTGTTGTACGAAGAACTATTTCCTTTTGCAATAAAGAATTACAAGTTTTCTGTTGGAGAAAGCTTGGTGGAAGATTTCAAATTCTGTGCTATGGATTTGTTGAATGTGAACTATTTCATTTTCAGCTTTGTGTCCATTAACTATGAGATCGTTCTAACTCTTTGAACCTATGTTCTTGTTATGAATGTGCTCTATTTTATTCTATGAAATTTACACTATGAGTAATGAAGGCTCTTCATAATTGAATCCACTATCTTGTTGTTCATATATCTATTAATGTTCATGTGTTTTGAATTAAGTAACAGCCATCTGTGATTTTTCTTAATGCATGCACAGAAATACCTTACTCATTNTAGGGATAGGTTAGATAGTTAGTTTTAGTTTCTTGTTGTGTGTGATTTAGATGCGAGAGAGTTAAGACGAGAGGTAAGAACCTGCACATCACATTGTGACCACTCCTCGTATTCTCTATCAATATGCATTCTTAGATAGGCACTTGCATATCATACTTAAATTCAAAAAACTAAAAATATACGATGGAATGGGACGTAACCAGTAAAACCTTGTATTTTGTTACTTGACCTACGGTAGTCATACCATAAACTGAATGGATTCCCCATACCAAACAGTAATGGGCTAGTTGGGAACGTTTACTGGGGAGAATACCTAACTGTTGTCGCCTGCGATTTTCCAGGCCTCAACAAGAGCTAAGACAGTTAACATAATTCATCTTCACAACTACATATCTAACAGATCATATCATTCATTTATCGCAGCGGTATCATTCATAAACCAATATGGCATCATCATTTTATTATGACAACATTAGAAAATCATAAACAGATTCAATACACTTCTCGTTGACATCGCAGCAGAGAAAATAGGAAAACAGAAGACAACATTTAGGCAACAACTGTCATGTCATATTAATTCTGTGCAAAAGATCCAAAACAGATAATTCTTCCTCGTAGCAGGAGACCGATTACATCTCAAAATTCACTATCTGACACAGATAGATCATAGATAGTCCAAAACAAAAGACTCAATAAGACCATAGACAGATCGCAACAGATTGGACTTGTATTGCACTAATCATGATCATTCTCCTTATCATTGTTGTGTCCTTACAATTGAAAAACTAGCTCTATATATAGGCTTGTGCCTTTACATCAAAGGTCCACTTCTAACTAACTTCTAACCACTATTGACCTATGTCCACAAAACGTGGTCAATCAACACATTAAATAGTCAAAAACAGTTATTTTTCCTCCCATCGCGCTAATCTGGCCTTGTGCGGTGTCGCATGAGCTTGCGCAGCTACCGCAACACTACGGAACTCACTTACCCAAAAGCCCTTCCAACAGGCCCCCAACACAGTCTTGTGGCTTTTCCTCGAGCCATGCTAGGTTGACAGGGTATATGCCGATGTCTTGTCCTTGAAATATTCAAAATATTGCGAGATCTCTCGAACCTAGAGCTGGACTCTTTCGGTTGTGCTTTAATAGTTGAGCAAATTTTGTTGCATGGGGTGCACTTCCCCAACCTTGCTATTGACCATCTTCCAACTTTCTTGCACCACCTATAGCATTGTGATAGCTTTGACAGCCAACTGCCCACCAATTTCTTGAAACTCATCCAACTAGGCACGACGCTTTTGTTGGCGTTCTTGGGCATGGGCAGCTCTCTATTGTAGGTCCTTCAACTCCTCGGACCATGTGATCTACCCCATGAGTGGCAGTGCTCGCAGCGATGTCTTCAGTGTCCTCAACTGCCCTTCAGCTTCTTGCACCTACATGGTCAATTGGTCGACTTGTTTGTCTTAGACAACGCTTTTCCAGAACTACATCATCGCCTCCATGATTGCCTTTGCTTCTTGCTCCATTGTTTCAAACTGGGCCGTTATCTCCTCGATAGTAGCCTTCTGTTGGGCAACCTGCTCCGATGGCGTCTCAAGATGGACGAGGGCATTAAGAAGAAGGTTGGTGTCCTGGCTTTTAGAAATAACTTCCCCAAGTTGCTTGGCCTTAGTGACTACAGTAAGCTCACTCATGTTCTCAAAGATATGTTGACAAGCCTCATCAACAGCTTGCTCGGCCTCGCCATAACTTGTGCACATCTACGCCTTCTCAATGATGAGGTGGTATTGCGCCTTCATAAGCTCGATGATTCCTCGGTAGCCTTGCATTGCATCTCAGCCTGTGCTACTTTCAATGACTCAATCTCCCATTCCTTCTCTTCTACCAGCTATAACCTAACCTGATGTAGCTCCTCAGTTTCTTTCTGCAACTTCTCAGCAACGCTTTGCGACTACACATATCCATCAGTAAGCTCCTTTTATCTATCCGCCAATTCCTGGGCAGCAACATGCTATAGCTCCACAAGCACTTGGGAGAGTAACTTGTTAAGATCTAAGGCAATGCTCTAGAGGGGTCGTAGTAACAGGTTCACTTCTTCACTCCCCACGTCGATCGCAATTGGGGGAACTTGAATGTTCCTAACCCGTGGCTCTGTGTTGATTGACCGGAATTCTCGCATCACATGTCTCTCGGGTGTCTTTCTGGAAACAACATCATAAATATAATTCAACTTATCTCTTACCGCAGCAAACTCTTCGTGGTTGGACTCTCGTATCGCTTGTGTCACAGCCTCATAGGAGTCAACGACTGCTTTGATGAGTTGTTGCAGTTGTTCCTCCATCCCTGACTAGGTACCGCTACCTGTGTCGTATTTTTTGTGCCATTTGGTTCAATTTTCCTCCTGCATGCACTGTGATTCGACCTCAGGGTCCATCGATGACTCATTGTCAGAGTCATGAACACTCAACTCCTTCTAGATAGGCTCCTCCGAGGCATCAGGTGGCGGCTCCTTAGAGAGTTCCTACTGACTCATGAGGTTGCGCCATTCAGCCAGCCACTCCTAAACAAGAGCATCCAATTCTTCGCCAGTGACTTTATAGGCCAAAGGTATCCACAGCTTGTCGTGGTCCCACTGTGCCTGGATATAAATGGAGTGAGGCCCGATTGTGAACTGAATAAGCCACTGATACTTGGCCACTGTGTACTGGGATAATCAGGAAATTTTGAAAGCTGTGGCTTGCAGCGCTTCCCAATAAACCCAAAAGTGGATCGCACAGTCCACCTGTCAACTGGGATCTTCAACCCACCACAAATTCTGCTAGTGTTTGCTGTGGCACACCTTCACCGCATCAACTGCCATCGGCTGATAATCTTCGGGTTCCATCCATGTGACAAGAAAAATGAGAATTAATATCCAATTGTAGCAAAATGGCCACCTGCCCTGAGCAACAAGAGCATCGTCAAGCAACTAGTTGAGGAGAAACAAGGACCAGTTCATTTGCACACCCTCTGCACATTTTTGTGCACATGTGATCACTTTTGAGTTGCACTGGAGCGGTCGATTCCCTTGAACAATTTTGCTCACCAAAATGCGCACTGATTATGAATTAATGACGTCAATACAATAGGCACGACCATCACGCTATAAGACAAATATATCCTTTAGCTGCTTGGAAAGCTTCTTGTCAATATCCCTCCCATGGATATACTACGTCGGATCTTCCCCGGCCTTCGGCAAGCCCGTAATGCTTACAATTAAGTCAACCGTGACCAGAATAGGCTCATTCAACCATAGCATCCCACCATGAAAGCATGCCAAGAGTTGTTTAACATATGCATGAGCTTCATTCAACCACCCAAAGTGAGGCATAGTAATGAGCCTCGACAATCCAGATTCATTCAGCCCGCTCACCCATGGTTGAGAAATCCTCTGAATTGGTGCACCAAGCTTCGTCGAAACTGATTCATAAGGTTCATCACAGACATATTTAAGCAACAGCAAATCGTGGTCTTCAAACTTCAGCTTGATCAAGGTAGGGATGATATCGACCAAGAAAGTCATCCCTTCCAGCAGCGGCGGCAATTTGGGTGGATACTTCTGATTCTTCATAGGCTACCTCAGCTTTGGTCCCAAACGTGTTGGAGCGACATATCTCAAGATATCATTAACATAGATGCCCCTGGGTGCCACAGAGTCTATAGCTTCTCAGCTCGATGGCCCGATCTGTACAGTCCCCTCTCCTTTCACTCTAGCTGAAGTGCGGGTGTTCCTCTTCGGTGGCAACATGGAACTGGGCTTCTGAGCCTGCCACTTTCTTTTGGGGATCAATGAAGAGCCTACCAACATGATCATGACTTCTTTCTCAATAGTCGTGGTCCAAATGGGGGATTCCTGCTCACTTGAAATCTCAATTGCGTCGGGGTCGATCAGAATACTGCACTCTCCAAACCTTACTATGCACTCGACAACTCTACACCTCTACTCTGCAACTCACACTAAATACTCTTCTCAGCTCAACACTCTACTCGCTCGACTAAACTACTCTAAATAATTCCTTCCTCCTGCATCTCAATGCTTTTTATAGCCACTTCCCAATTCGAAATCATCATTGCCAAATCCAGCAATAATGACACCAAATTCGTCGGCAATATTACCCTTCTAACCATTGGAACGGCCATTAATGCACGTCACTTCAACAAGTATCACCAACTAACTATTTTAACTACCCGCATTTATTGTTGATTTGACCAACACATAACCCTACTGCTATCGCAGGTGGTCTCCCTTCCGTCGCTACTAACTCTATCCTTGCGCAGCCTCTTCCCGTAGGCTCGCCTTGCTGCTAACAAAATCTTCTATTTTTTTTTCACATCGCCTCAAGCAGTGTGTGGGTCTGACCCCGTCCTATAGGGCTTTAAGAAACTCCCATTGATGAGTGTCGATAGTACCGCACCATCTAATTGTTGTAACTAAACCGCACCTCCAGAATTAATGCAATGAACAAGATACGGGCCTAATCAGTGCATATGTAACTTACCCGGATGCTTCATGAACTTGTTGTTGTATAACAGCACCAAATCTCCTTCCGTAAAATATTTATGCTTAATGTAACGATCGTGCCATTCCTTCTATCGATCCTTCACAATGCGTTGGTGGAATCCTACAATGAAATGATCTTCTTCAAGCTGGATCAACTGCACAATGCACTCTTCTAATGCTTCTGCATCATCCATGCGATTTGTTGCAGCGATGCACAAACTAGAAACAATGTATTCCATAGGTATGACCTCCTCTTTCCCATATACCAGCTTAAACGATGTATGCCCTGTCAGTCATTTACAAGTGGTGCAATAGGCCCATAGCACTACAGGAATTTTCAAGTCTCGGTCATCACGATTAGCATTACATACCTCTGTCAATGTTGTTTCCAGAATTTCGTTGAATGCTTCAATAGTCCCATTCGCCTGCGGATGGTATGGTGTGCTTTTCTTATGTTTCACTTGCAATTCCTCAGTTAGCACTCTCACAGTACGGTTGATAAAATGACTGCCCTGGTCACTCATCAATATCCTAGGACACCCAAACCGTGTCACAATATTTTCAAATATGAAATTCGTTGTTGTTGCAGTGGTACAATCCACAACCGGTTGGCCTCGGCCCACCTGGTCATATAGTTAGTTGCGGTAATGATGTATCATGAACCAGTCTTCTTCCCCGATGGATTAATGGGAACCACAAAATCCACAGCCCATTTATTAAAAGGTTGTAGAGTTACCTGCGGCACAAGCGGCATTTCATCATGCCGTGATGGTTTACCAACACACTGGCAGACATCACAACTATGTGCATAGTCGATGGAATCATTATGCAACGTAGGCCACCATATACCGACGTGCAACACCTTTCGCGCAATAGCCCTTCCTCCATAGTGACCTCCTGCGATCCCTGCATGTGCTTCTTCTAGAACGGTTCCATGCTCATGCGGTAGGATACACCATCACAAGATTTCATCTGGTCCAAGCTTGTATAATTGTCCAGCAATCAACTGGAAAGCTAAAGCCTTTACTACGAACTGCTTCTTATGAGTGGTTGATAGGTTATCAGGGGAAACACCAGTGGCCACGAACTAAATTATTGGGGCATAGTGATCATCTGCGATGTCGACACGGAACAGTTGAGCGTCTGGAAATTCGTCACCAATATTGGTCCGTTCTTCTTCGGTCTCAATTCAATACAGGTGATCAGGACCAAAATTCAACCATCCGGGTTTCACAACTATTTCAAAGTCAAATTCCTGAAAACGTAGCAGCCACCGACAAATCTTTTCCCCCAACACAGGATTATCGACCAATTATTGCAAGGCAGAATGGTTGGTGAACATCTTGAAGTGACTGCCTAACAAATAGTGCCTGAACTTTTGCAAGGCATAAACCATCGCCAAGCCTTCTCTTTCAGTCATTGTGTAATTTCATTCAGCAAATGACAATTTCCTACTCGCATATGCGATTGGGTGATCCAGGTTTCCCTCACCTGGTTGCGCAAGCACAACCCCCAACGCAATAGGACAGGCGTTGACATGCACATGGAACTCCTTGTTCTAGTCAGGGAATACCAGTATGGGTGCGGAGACCATCTTGGCCTTCACTGTGTCAAAAATTCCTTGACATTCGTGACTCCACTCAAATGCAGCATCCTTTTTTAATAGCTTCTCCATAGGGGCAGTAATCGCAGCGTATCCTTTGATGAACTTGCGATAGTACCCCAAGTGCCCCAACGTCACCCAAAGCATCTTCACATTCGTCGGCAGTAGCAAACTAAGAATTAGCGCGATCTTCGTTGGATCAACCTACAGACCTTCCTTACATACTATGTGTCCGAGTAGCATTCCAAATGGCACACAGAAAATGCACTTCTTATAATTTAATGCAATCTGATGATGTCGACATATTTCTCGCATCAATCGCAATTTGTCGAGATGGTCCCTAATTAGCCCATAGACTGTCTAATAATCCATATATACTTGCAAGAAATTTTGAATAAATTCTTTAAACACAGGGACAACTACCTGAGAAAATATTGCGGGCGCATTCTTCAGCCCAAAGGGCATGACTGTATATTGAAAACAGCCCCATTCAGTGACAAACATGGTCTTATGGCGATCCTCCTTTACAATCCGGATCTGGTGGTACCCCGAAAAGCCATCTGTGAAGGAATACATCTCATGACCACCTACTCCTTCAAGTACCTCATCTGTAAATGGAGTCAGGAATGGATCATGTACGCAGGAATCATTCAAATTTCTTAGGTCGACACAAATGCAGACTCCGTCTATCTTTTTATCCTGGACCACTAGAGGGATTATCCACTCCGATTCTTCGATAAGCTCGATGATCCCAGCATCTAGAATCCGGTCAACCTCAGCCTTCACATGGTCCTTGTATCATGGGTTCAGTCGATATGGCCTCTGTCGCATAGGTTTTGCATCTGGTTTCAACGGGATTTTCATCTCCCCCAGGTCCCCCAATATCCCCTTCATTTTTGAAAAATGCATTGGAAAAATATCTTGGAATTCATGTAGCGGATCCGTGATTTTGGCCATTGTTTCCTCATCCCAATAGTCCCCAATATTGGCAAATTTCGGGTTCTCTTCCAACCCAATGTTGACTTTCCTGATCTTCAGTGGATGACTCATTGAATCCATCGGTATATTTGGCACTGCGACATCGCGGCTTCCTTCTGACTTCATAATATTAACATTCTACAACTCATCATCATCTTCAGGTTCCCTAGATAGATTGTAACATGTCATCATGGACTGTATCGAGTAGTGCGCATGTGGATCAACTGGGTATGCGACAAGGACGACCTTCAGTACTATGTCGCGGATGATTTGCAATGCATTATGTACCTCTGGGTTGGCATCCTAGAAACTAAATGTCTTCGTAAATCAAATGGGAAAATCCTTCTAAGTGGTTATAGTTATGCACAATTATGCCGCTACATACCAGGATCTCAGCATCTCCTCCATAGTATGAACAAAAGCATGGACCCACTCATCTTTAGATCGTGATTCCCATAAGGCCTGACACTCCATCAAGTGACTGGTGGGGTCATTCCTTCCATCGTATCTCCCAGCATGATAGACCTCCAAATCGTTGAAGCACACCATCATAAATCTCCAACACTGTCCCCAGTCATGGATCATCTACTTGTGCGTCGCCCACCATCGGGTCGAGGTAGCCTTCAGTGCTACATCTAGGGCCAATACCCTTTGTGGTTCAAACAATTTCTCTTCAAATTCTCGAAGGAATTCTGATAATGCTGAAATTCCTTCATAAATTAGCAACTCAACCGTCTCAGTTGCTATGTGACGGAGACACTGTGTGATCAACCCGCATTTCCTGAACGACACCTCATGCAGCCTATTCTGCCAATTTTCCAAAGCATCATCAGAATCAGAGCACACAGAACCCTCATTGTGCCATCCAAGTTCACCATCAACGGTAGGGTGGATATAGTCTTCAGAGATATTATAGGCATGATCCCAACTTCTACTAGCTTCATCTCTCACATGTTCAATATACCGGCGTCCTTCCTGAGGGTCCATGGGAGCGATGACCCTGACATCCTGGTTCTCAAATGTCATAACCCATTTTTTGAAATTAATAACTGCCATGCTATCATTAGCCCACCCAATCCCTAGAAGTGCGGGATAGGAACCTCCATCTTCAACCACTTCTATCACATCAAAATCAGCATGCATTTTCATAACTTCAATACCGAAAACCAGTTTTGAGATGTGACCAATGTGCTGAACCTTTGCCTGATTTTCCAAGTGCAGCTGCACCGGCGACCATCCCAATGTCAGCTTCCCCATCAGCTGCCAAGTTTGCTTGGTCATAATGTTTACATCTCATCCGAGATCCAGAATAACTGATTCAACCTCATAATCTTCGATCTGGATGTTCATCCTCATCTCCTTCCCTGTCTTCTTTTGTAGGGAGTTCACAACATAATCCTTCAATGTCTTATCCCGGTGGTACAACAACTTCTCAATATCGAACAAATGATAGACAACTCTCAAAGAACTACTGCAAGGTACCATGCTACCGCGATGGTCCTGCCTCTACAAACGGGTCAAAAGCATATGGCATTGCGATAATAGGTAACTTACCCGTATTTCTCCCGATTGCATGCTTGTCCTCAAAGAAGGTATCTTTCTCTATCGCAATATAAAATACTACCTTTTTCTTTCCAGCAAACCGAACTTGCTGACAGGGTCCATCTTCTCCAGTTGTCACACCGATGCGAGTAGCAACCCCAATGTCAAAATCCTTCGTTCATGGTTCGACTTGAATTGTGGCAACCGTGGATCCTTGATTCATGTTCTGGGCCTAATTCAATGGTGGGTTCTGATTTAGCGGTGGGTTCGTCAGATGATTCTGATTCTGTGGTGGGATCTGACTCTGCATCGTCAGCTGGTTCTGCACTTGCAATGTTGGTTGGTTCTAAGTCTGTGCATTCTGCAACTGAGGAATGTTTCCAGCCTACCACTTTGCAATCAATTGAGGGAAATTTTAACCATTATTCTCGTTGGACGCACAGTATGTACACTGTGCATGAGGAAACTCCCTCTGGTAGTGCCTAAATACTCCACAAGTATAACACTAGATTGATTCTTGACCTCGTCCTCCTCCTCATCCCCTGAATCCTCCACGGTATCCTCCTCGGACTCCTCCTTGCTGAAACTAAGGTTGGGCCAACTACTACTGCAGGGGGTTTGGTTTTTTATGGTAATAATACATAGTTTGAACATATTGTGCCTGAGGTTGAATGAGCGGCACCTGATTATACTGTGGTCGTGGTGCATAATATGGTTGTGCTATGAGCTGCAACTGAGGTGCAAACTCTGGCTGCAATGTAAACCGGTGCTATGGTTGCGACAAAATAAACTGCATCTAGGGTGGCGGTGTATACTGCACATGTGCTGCTGGCTGTGCCATCTGTGGCTACACTTGCATTGCCCGAGGGTCCTCACCTTTAACAATGTATGAATCATATGTCCTTTCCTGGAGCAATTCATAAGCTCGACAATTTTTATCGTCCTGTCCCATTGACCAACAAAAGGTACAGTACAGACTCTCTGCCTTGGTAACCATATTTTGCATGTAGTCACAGTTCTCATGTCGATGCCCATAGACCTCACATATGCGGCACCATGGGACACCAGTGCAGCTCAATGAGTTCGGGGCGCCTGAAAGCAAATAATTTCGGAATGTCGGACATGTATCCTTGGTGTCTCCATCCACACAACACCAGGTGCACCAAAGTTCGTCATGATCTTCCTTCACCTTCTTGATATCTTGCAGTTGGAGCATCAGATTGGCCAATTGTGCTTCAATCTGGTTCATCCCGACCGCGATTTCTCCTACCGCTGATGCTTCTAATTTCACCGCGATTTCCAGATCCTCACTCTGTGTCGCAATATTTTGCTGCATTAGCAGTTTACTGATATGTGGGATAAGCGCGGCGATGAACCACTCCTTGTGCTAAACATCGCTCATCTAGAAGCTGACTCGAGCCATCAACATCTTAATCCATTGATCAAAGTCCCAAATTGTTTCATTGGGGAACTGCTTGATTTATTTCAGCTCGGTAATGTATTGAGCCTCAGACTTTGGCTTCTTGAATTCTTCAAATAATCCCTTACGGATCTCATCCAATGTTTTTAGTGTACCTCCCTAAGGAACCAACAATAATCTCATGTACCAATCTAGTGCACGACCCCTGAGGGTGGTTTCCAGCTGACTTTTCTTGATATCGTCATTCACAATATATCAGGCAGTCTAGATCGCCTCGCACAAGCACCAGTATTTCTCTGGGTCATTGGTATCATTTCCATGAAATATTGGTAGCTTCATTTTGTCGCCCACCATTCTAGGCCTTCTTCCTCTGACTGGTACTCTACTGCTATACTGTTGCTGACACATTGGGCAAGTCGACGTAGAATGCGTATTTCTTCCTAGTGGTGGAGTAGTGCGCGGAGGTGTGGACACGTTACTGCTGGGGTTTGAGCATGTCATCCTTTTGGGAATAGCCTGGGCCTGGTCATCCTTGTCGTCACTGAAAGGTTGCTTTGTCCCGTGTGGTTTTTCTTCATGGCATTGCATGTCGATTGCAGCAAGACCTTCTCCTATCCTCTACCTCTTCTCTCGAAACCTTGCTCCTCCTCTTGTACAACCACTTGTTTCCTCGGTGACCTTCACAATATCACCAAAACTCATGCCCATATACCCCTTACCTTTACATTTGTTTCCCCCCTTTCGTAATGGTGTCTACATCCTCCATACACCAGAGTTCCACTACTCTTGGTCCATCTTCAGAATACCTTTTTCGCAGACAAGCTGTTTAATAGATAGCTACAGAGACAGCAAGAATCTACCTCACGGTCTGTTGAAGAACTCCCTTTCTGCTTCGCTAAATGACTTATTGGTATCAACTGCAAACTTGGTAATGTATCCTTCCAAGATACTGTCCAACCACACCTTGATAGCCGACGACGCCTTATTGTTTGTTTCTTGTAATTCCTGCATCAGCTCCAGAGTCTAAGATGTTGGCTCTCCTCCTTGGAATTTTTTTTCTTAGAAATGAACTTCATCAGCCATTCATACAAGATGACAGAAAACTTACAGAAGAACCAATCATGAGGACCGTCGTGAATATATTTTTCCAACCAATTGCTTGTCGACAGCTTCAAATTCTGATTTTCTATTTCAGCAAACTCTCACAGTTTTAGACCAAACCACTCCTCAATCTCTGGTCGATTCGGATGCCAAAACATATCCTACTTTCAATCACAACTCAGTCCCGGCAACAAAACCATTTGTTGGTGAAACCCACCAACAAAATCCTCATCAACAAGGGTTCTCACTGTGTCGACGCCCAACTAGCGCGATCTCCCTGAGCACTAGCCCAGACAGGTTTTACCCTGCCCAGCAACGTCCGCAAAGCGGATGAAGTCTCACCCGAGATGTTCAACGGAGAGCTATTGAAACCAATTTTCCAGTAGTAAAAAGGGAATATATGGAATCTACGACTTCGACAGCATAACTATCAGATTACAGAGCTAAGATAGTTATCATAATTCATCTTCACAACTACAGATCTAACAAATCATATCATTAATTTATCGCAGCAGTATCAATCATAAACCAAGATCGCATCATCAGTTTATTACAGCAACATCAGTCAATCATAAACATATTCAATACACTTCTCATTGAGATCGTAGCAGAGAAAACAGGAAAACAAAAGACAACATTTAGGAAACAACCGTCATGTCATATTAATTATGTGCAAAAGATCCAAAACAGATAATTCTTCTTCACAACACGAGACCAATTACAACTCAAAATACACTATCTGGCATAGATAGATCGTAGATTGTCCAAAACATAAGACTCAACAAGACCATAGATAGATCGCAAGATATTAGACTTGTATCGCACTAATCATGATCATTCTCCTTATCATTGGTGTGTCCTTACAATTGTAAAACTAGCTCTATATATAGGCTTCCGCCTTTACATCAAAGGTCCACTTCTAACTAACTTCTAACCACTAATGACCTATTTCCAAAAAACGTAGTCAATTAACACATTAAATATTCAAAAAAGGTTATCTTTCCACCCATCACGCTGATCTAGCCTTGAGCGGTGTCACGTGAGCTTGCACAGCTACCACAACGCTACGCAACTCACTTACCCAAAACCCTTGCCAACAAGGTGATATTCAAGCTCCTCGTGTGTGTGTTATCCCATGGGTGCCTTCTGAGCTTGTTCAAGGCCTTCTGTAATTTGCACACATGAGTCTGCTTGTCATGTGTCTCAACTCCCAATGGCTGCAAATGTCTCTTCGTAGTCTATGCCTTCCTTCTCTAAGAAGCCTCGTGCTACGAATGTTGCTTTGCATCCCACGATGTTGTCGTCTACTTGCATGATGGATCTTGTAGATCCATATGGAAGATACTACGGACTTCCCTTCAGGTATTTGACATTGCATTCTAATCATCATTCTTTATTTTGGATTATTATAGTGAATCTTGAATTGTCGCCATTTTTTCTTTGGAACAAGTATCATCCTTCTTTTCTTGTAGACGATTGTGCACGATCTTTCCTACAATTCAAATGCATTATTTGTATGGTTAGAAACATTTCATAAGGCATATTCATAATGGCAAATTCTTGTGCATAAATATATAATCATGCAACTATTTTATCCAATACAACATTCATCCATATCTAACGAAAACTTTCTAGATTCCTTCCATCTCTACCATAACATCATTGAGATTGTGCACTAATACAATATGTCAACAAAGAGGTTTCATTATAGATAAGTAGCAATGGAGAGTTGCATAGAACCATGGGTTGCTTACCCATCACATGCATATTAGTCGTATACTGTCATTAATGCAAACATTATATCATGCATAACACATCAACTGAATATAAACAAATGCATAACCAAATAATATCATGAAATGACAATTGAATACTTATCTTGATTCGTTTCGTGGGTAGACTCCTTCTTGAGCCTTCAGCTTCCTCATCTTCTTCATTCATAACAACATCATTTCTTATCTAGATGCTAAGATGGATAAGAGGTTCTTCAAGGGTTGAGTCCTTCATATTACTAATTGCTTGAGGGATCTTCTTTGGATCATGAGAGCTTGACCTTCAGTTGCTCCCATTTTCTCTTCTCTTATTATGAGTCGAGATTCTTCTTGTGTACGCTCTCCCTAGATTCTGCTAAAGGTAATCACTTCCTTTCGGCACACATTCCTCGAATGAATGAATCCCATGATCCTGGGAGGCCATTCAAGGTAGTTATAGCAATATCTTATTCTTCTTCGATTGATTTTTCATAGCATTGAACGCTTCCTTTTGGTGTCTTCAAGAATGACACATGAGGAATGAGACGATATTTAATAGAATCTACATTGACTCTCTTGGCTCTAGCCTTAGCCTCATCTCCCTCTGGCTCTTATAACTTCTTTACTGAAATACTGATCTAAGTCAATTTCTTCAAGGATCACGAAGTTCCTATACTTATTTCGATTTATATTCTTCCCTTCAAATAGCTTGGTCAAAGAATCAAACATCTCTTTAGGTGTCTTTAGGGAAGACGCTTGTGGTATAAGGTAATCCTTTATAGAATCAACAATAATCCTCTTGGCCTTGACCAAGTTATTCTTGTGTAAGGGTTTAGCCTCATCTCCCTTTGGAACTGGAACCTCTCCACTTATGTAGGTGTCCAATTCATTTTCTTCAAGAACCAGTGAGATCCAATACTTCCATGCTTGGAATTTGTTAGCTTCACCAATATTGTCATCAAGCTAGTGTGATTAGTCATTTTGAAATGAGAACCTCAAATGTAAATAGCAAAAGATTAGATCTTACTGATTTGAAGTGTCTGTCCTGGTTCCGGATAGCGGCTTATCTAGGGTTTGTCAGAGAAACCCTAATTTTCAAAACTTGGAATCTTTCAGATCTGATTGGATAGAAATATGTGCCTCCTCAAGGAGAGATGAGAAGCATCCTCATTTTCCCAAAACTATGATCATAACTACAAAATATCTAATGCCCTAGTTTTCTTAAATTTCTTCTGCATAATTAGTTGGTATTGTTTCTGCAATATATCTGAAAGTACTACTCCTATGTGTCTGAAAGTTTCCCTTGAGATAGCCTCCTCTATAATATTTCCAACACCATAGGTTTGAGTAGAATTGGTTTCACCAATTGGGACTTATGATATTTTTCCCAAGGTGACTTATTTCAGGACTGTTCAGCATAGCAAACTTGTACAGAGTTCCACGTGTCATTGTTTCACCTTCGGGGTATGAAAATTTTACCACATATATTAAAGTTCGTGCCCTATCTAGAATATCTTTAGAGATTTCATTTGGACCTTTGTATCCTGATATATAGCAATTCTCCCAAGGTGTCCTGTTTAGGGATGAATCCTGGGATAGGTTGGAACTCTGATTTGGAGGAATCATATCTCCCAGAATATAGTGAATCTAAGGCTGCAACTTTTACACAGGGTACAAAAATAAGTTATATTCAGCCTACAATATTTTCGACTCCCTATCCTTCTCCAATATCGAGATATAGCGAATGTACCAAAACTACTAGTTTTAGTATTTTAGGGTTTTCAAGTCCGGGGTCAAATTAGGGTTTGACTTTCCCGGAGTTTTACCCAACCAAAAATTTTGATCTTGGTCTCTAAATTTCAATTTTGAGGAGATAAATCCTATACTAGGCTCACTCAAAAATTCATCTTCTATTAAAATCCCTAATTTCCCACAGTAGTGACAGGTCAAAAACTGAAAATGCCCAAAATCAAATTCTGCTTCGACAAAAAGATGCGCCCTTCAATGGAGAGTTATCCTAGCCTCATTTTGCTGATGATCTGTGGAGAGAGACCCAAAAAGTAAGAATCCATAGCTTCTGCAGCTGCATAGTGTCTTCTTCTTAGGTTAGCTCTGATACCATGTTAGAATTTTATCATTTAATCAATGTGATCTAGGATCTTATCTGAGAGAATAACATGCAGCAATAATCACAAGAGACAAAAGACACAAAGAGTTTTCCTCAGGGAAACCATAAAGGAGAAAACCCCGCAACTTCCTCAGAGATAGAATTAGAACCAATGGAAAAATTAAAACCCAAAGACACAAAGATGATCTCCGACAGTTGTTCTCTCTCTCACTTATCTGAGCTCCTCTTCTCTCACTCATGCGCTACAGTTGAGTGAGTGTGTGTTTCAAATAGAAAGTCTCACTCTCTATTTATACTATTTTTCCACTTGACAATTACTTACTAGGGCCGACCTCACCAGGAGAGTCTAATAACCCTATTACCCCTCAATTGTGGGGACTATTGCCCCGACTTACAATGGAGGGTTAACCTCAACTCAATTGTGGGGGCTATTTCCCCAACTTACAAGAGAGGGTTAACCTAAATTACTTTATTATATTAATGACTCTCCTGATTAGAACATTGAGGTACAATGAAATACAATATAAGATATACAAGTGAATACATTCTGAAGTTACAAATACATAACAATCCTGAGAGGGGATAATTCCACTATGGATAAGTTGGACAATCAAGGTGTAAAAAATAGTTTGGGAATGGTTTCTATGAAGGGTCATCAATATCACAAGCATGTCCCTTGGCCCTTATGATTTTTGGGGGTGTATTTCTTGGTCTCTACACATACTTACCCTTGTTGCACTCCATTGCCGCATGTTCAACATGCATCCTTCAACACGATAGCACTAGGCCTGTGGCGCTCTTGGCCTTGTGAAGAATTTAATGATAAGTCCTTATATCTAGTCTTTTGAAGTTAATGCCAGATCGTTGGCACACTTAATGTATCTATATAAAATGATGAATTCCTCTTCCTTGTATCCTGCCTTCTTTTGAGAGCCAAATAATTCCATACGTTCGCTTTCTCGTGGTTTCAATTCTCTAGAGGAAGAAATTGATATTTTGTTTGCAGCAATGCTTAGCCCTCGGACCTTAGAGCATGACTTAGTGCTTTTGTCTTCCAGTGGCTTCATTGGTGAAGTGCCTCCTCTCGTCCCTTGGCTTCCGTGGGATTTGCACAGAACTCCTGCAATAATTTCTCAAGTTGGTAAGGTCTCTTTGTTCAGAACTTCCTCTGATAGTTTTTACAACACCAAACTTCCTTCTCTGCAGAACTTTCCTCTCGTTCGTGCTCGGGTTCCTATGGCGAATTCAAAGGACATCGAGGAGATAAAAGCTACACTGTCTAAAATAAAAAATAGTATGCGATGGAGTTACAAAATGGTTGGCACAATCGTCAATGAAAAAAGGGTCGCAGCTGAAGATGCTAAGTATATGGCAAACCATATGGTTTGCCATGAATTGAGGATAGACGACAACACTCATGATCTCCATGAACTGATGGAAACAGTAGACAAAATAAAAGAAGTTCAAAATCTTAATAGTATGACCCAGTGCAACCATTTCCAAGAAACTACAGCCATTGGTGATTGTCAAATGGAAGAACCCTCGGTTGCTCAGTACGATCGTGGGATAGAGGAAAAGAAAAAATAGGTCACACCCTTATGTCTGCCTAATGTTTTTTTGTGTATTAATGAATAGCCAATTTATTAAACAATACCCTTCAATAGACTTAAGTTACTTCAGCAACCAGTCTAGAGCTATATATTTTCCAATTAGTAGTATAGTTACTTCAGTCTCTCTTTTTCTAAATAGCTCGAAATTTTGGCATCATACCTTGTAAGGATGGTTGTGCTCATCTTTTTTATATATTTTTTCTTTCTATGGTTTTTGTTAAAAAAACAATAAATTTATGACTTTCCTTCACCTTCCAAAATGTGCCTAGAATTTATCTCTTGTTGTGTAGATAATAAAACAACATTAAATGCTAGGAAATCAATGTTGGGATCAACCTCGATTTATGTGTAATGATATGTTGTGCAGTCTCTCAATCGTCCTTCTATATGGATTGTTTATCTTTCTCTGTCTCGAGATGTGTGCAAGGTTTGTCTTCTTTGTTGTCGAAACCCTCATGACCTCCTTTCTTCTTCTCTCTCAATATTTCATGTGTGTCTCACACATAATAATGTATTCCTCTCTAAAATTCTTTTTAATACTCCATCTCTCAATGACTTGGCCCTAACTACTCTAGCCAATTTTTCAATGCCTTAGATTTTATTAGATCTAGGGATGGCATTTATTCGCTTCTTAAATGCACTTTATTCAATATCTCATAAATGCACTTTAAGTCATAAAGTACAAAAAATCACTTCAATAATATAAACTCACTTTGTATTAAAAATTATATCTTCTAGAAAGATAACTTTAATGTCCACCCCCCACCTGCGTGATAGACAAGAAAACATGGAGGAGGATCTCCTGAGCTACAATTTTCAACACTCCCTCTTAGAGAGGGAGTTCCTTCTGGCATTCACTCCACCATGATCATTTTTCAGCCTCACACTATCCATTGTAAGAAGTCCCTCTAACTATGGAATCCATCCCTCTATTAATCATGATGTACTCCAAACTAAAGACTTGTGCCTACCTTTGGTTCTTTGAGATATCTCATCCTACTCCTAAGCACCCTCTAGTTGTGTCATCTCGAACCAACTCAACCTCCTTCAAGTACTAGAATGAGCTTATCCCTCTTCTCTCATTAACTAAGTACTGACTACCTAGCGCCACTTCAATCCTCAAAGCATCATGCTCTCTATCTGTTTCATACTCAAAACATGTTATCCACCCAGATCCTTCTACCATAGGTTGTTCTTGCACTATGTACCTATAACACCTCGGTTTTGACCCCATTGCTTTAGATGTAGATGATGTATATATTGTAAATAATCTTGGTGCGGAGCTAAAGGCCAAGTGTTACGGAGAGAAATTCCTATGGCTTGGGGTACCACAACAGATAAAGTGACTCCAGAAATCAATCCTTTCCAATATGCAATAGAAATTAAATGTCTAACACTAAAGGATCAGACCTCGTACCTTATTCCGGACGGTTGAATTAGATCCCTATTGAGCTTTTCAACTTCATCTTGAATTGACAAATTACTTCCTCAACAACAAGTAAACAATACAAGCATTCTATATATCATGGTGTTAGATCTATTCTAGCATATATAATCAATAATGTATAAGCATTTGACATAATCCCATGGATAAAATATTCATTCAAACACACATTATTGGACAGGAAAAGATATTTCTATTAATATAAATCAGATATTACAATAGATACAACCTTTGACGGCACGTCTGTGAACCGGAGAAACTGAATCCCCCACTTGGGCCTCCACCACTTCAATCCTCCATCTCTCGATAGAAATCTCACAAGCAAAAGGCAAGCTTGGGAAGAACACAAAAGTGCTCCAAGGGACAAAGGGATGCAGACTCAAGCACAAGTTCCGGAAACAATGGACTATAGTTTCTTTGCTCTCAATTCTCTCATATGCCTTCAATGTACCATAGAGTTCCTTATATAGCTTTTCAAAGGGGTAATGAAAGCTCGAATCTGAGCGATCTCAAGGCATAGGGAAGGCCAGGAGTCAAATGAGTCGGATCCATGTCAAGGAAAACTCCAAAAGGATTTGTATTTTGTACACAACCCGATCTACGCGGTTGTAGTGGTCAAAACCACGTATATACGCGATTAAGGGTTTAAAAGTCACGTGTATCATTTTTCACATGTTTTTAGGAATGATCAAGGAAACATCAAAGGACAAAAAATGGTCCAAGGGGTCTAAGGAGTATGCAGCAGGACAGAGGAAGTCCATACAAAGTGTGATTCACCTGGAGTGGTAAAATCAGCTATAACAGATGCCCCCTAATGTGTGAGGTCAGAAGGGTCATACGATGGCCGAAATACATTATAAGTCCATCCCAGAAGTGGAGTGATGAAGGATCCCAAATGGAAGGCCAGCCACCCAATCAGCATAGTACAACGATACAACTCTGCACATAACTGCAAATACATATAGCAGTCCCGGATACATAAGAGTACAATGGTCATGAATAGGCATGATACAATATATCACATAAGTGGTCATCGCCACATACAATATACATAGATCAGAATCTCCATGATGAAGATATACAAAGGATCATGATCTCCATAATGGCTGAAAATGTCTGACATATACTGGAATCAAGTCACGAGAGCTGAAATCTCATGAACAATGGCAGGATTAAGGAGGTAGCATATAAGAGATGCCACCAATCTGGAAAGTCTTCTACACAAACCCCTACGAGTACATGTCCTACTATGTGAATAGAGGTGTCGAGGTCGAACATAGTAGTCCATCGTCTGATTACCGATCATTAATGTATACCGTTAACAGATGCGAGATCACCCACCGATAATGAAAATGGGAATCAAGGTACTAGAGTGCAAACTAACAAGTGTGAATAAATGTGTTGAGGTCGAACACTTGAGAGGATCCATCGATTAGGGGACATTTAATGTATTCCCAAAGACTGTCAATGGCAAGAGAACCTGCCACTGATGACTGCAAGTCTCAAGCCACTCAAAATGACTCTAGATTCCAATCCCAGAATAAATGATCTGAAGTCGATGGGATGAAATCTGCTGGAAGGAGGGCATTAAGGCATCCCCCATCATCCAACACGAGGTACTCAGCAAAGTTGTATAATGTGGAAGGACTCGATCATAAGGTGCACGAACCAGTAACTGTATCGAGAATGGTCGACATGCAAAGTCAAGATAACTGAGGAATGGCCGACTCAGGCTTCAACTTCCTTCGAACAAGATCATAACGGCGTATGGTGATTGAATAGAGGCAGCATAGACTCGATATACAAACTAGGACATCTCTGTGACACAGGAGGCATCGACAGAGGCTCCATAAGGACTGGAAGCTTAACCAGTCGGTGGAGATAAACTCAGATAAATAAGTACATCTCCTAAAGTCAAACTATAACCCAACCAATGGATGTGATATACAGTGCTCTGTTCGAAGGTGACATGACTCGACAACTGCCAAAGATAACATCTTTCCTTGTCCGGCTTTTTGGTTTTTTTTTTTTGGACTTTTCAATTATTTAAAAAGCTTGAAAAAGAATAAAATTGCTTTATAGTTACAGACTAAGAGGAGACGAGTGTCATAAGGGCAAACAAACTAGTTCCAAGCAGTGGAACATACCTATGCTCAATGCAAGGATACATGTGTAGGATATCGACACTCGGGGGGAAATCCCCTCCCGGTAAGAAGGGAAACAAGCTACGAAGGATATAAAAAATGGCTCTGCATGGCTAGACATGAGACAAACTCAGGCTATATGGATGGAACGCAATGTCAGGGAAGCCGGCATAAAGCTCAATAAGGCAAGAAAAGCTCATGATAATGCATTCACAACTTGACATGAAGGATTCCTAAGGGAAATAGGCCAGCAAAAGATCAAGAGGGGTATGAGGCTCTTGTGAAATGTCATGGCAATACTATACAATGGACTCCCACACCCTAAAGGAGAAAACATCGGCATGGGCACCAAATGCAAATAAGGCACTAAATAGGGTACCCATATAAGGTGAAGCTCTACCACTCATATCATGCCACTTCTAAAACAGCAAGAAGGTTCTGTGACATAATAGAGTGGGTTCGTACCTAAGGTCATGATGAAATGGTTATAAGGTTATGCAAAATGAAAACGGTGATGAAACCTAACCTATATGCCAGTTTAGACATGATACTTGAGATCGGCACGAACGGGTCAATCCAAAGGCTGAAACAGCAGTGAAAAAGGTCCTCTACATCATGAATTATGTCAAAAACGGTCCAAAATGGTTAGAAATTGTCAAAACTATAGGAAAGGGGGTAAAAAATTTCAAATATTTGAAAATTTTCTATAAATAGTAAACAATTCAAAATATTATAAAACATTTGAAACTATTACCCATTTGAGCTCAGATTTTCCATAGCGAATTCCATGAGATCCAGCCGGCAGAATCCACTACCGTTTCTTCCAGGTATTTACCCATGCTCTTCTCTTTCATTTCAATGCAATTTTTATCAAATTCCATGGTCATTTAAGCTTTCTAGGCCAAACTAAAAAGGGCACTGTGGTTCACATGGAAATCGAGGGTTTTTTCGCGTATAGGGCTGGATATACACGGAAAATGCCCCCAAAGCCGTGTACATACACGGTTGTTTTGAAAATAGTCACATATGAGGCCACGCATAAGGTTTTTTCAATAATCTAATGGACAAATTTGTAATTTCTTGTGCAGGATCGTCCTAAAGTGGAGAGAGCGTGAACATGGTGAGGTAGAGAAAGTAGTAAGGGCCGATCTAATGGCTCAACAAGCTCTGCGTGCATGCGGACTCTACAAGTTTTGGTGTCTTGGTGGTTTGAGGGCCCAACCAAGACTATTACAGATGCTGGTGGATTAATGGGATCCAGACTCTAAGTCCTTCCAGATATATGGGATGTCCATCACCTTAGAGGTGGAGGACATATACTTCATTACTGGGCTTTCTAGACGAGGGGAAGTGGTGAACCTTCGTTCTCACGGTGGGCCAGGAGGTGGCCTGCCTATTGACGAGTACATTACGGTGTACTGCTATCTAGACACAGAGAAGGTGGGGAGTCAGGTCCCTACCAACGCTATACAGGTGCTGGGCCTAAAGGCCATACTATTGACATTGGATAGGATAGCAGGCTTGGCATCACTCCAGCAGGCCTCACGGCCTCTGATGTTCTATGCAGTGGAGTGCATGAGACCCATGATTTATGACTGGAGCACTACACTACTGAGCAACATGAAACATCAGCTCAGTGAGTGTAAGGCAGGAAGAGTGCGGAACTTCGGGTTCAGCAGTATTTTGAGCACATTTTTCTTCGAGCGTGTTCCAGGATTGAGCCCTAGAGTGGACGTTCCTCTTCACAGGGTTCGAGATCCGGCCCAACGGCGTTGGGAAGATGCGATGCGCAGACTGGGAGGTGGTAGGGTGGCCAACCCCTATCCAGCTGAGTTCTTTCCGTGGTGGCGACGACAGATAGTTTCCATCGATGACTATCCCTATGCGGGGATAGATTTTTGAGGGGACCTGGACATGCCACTACCACCAGGATCGGCATATGGCGATATAGGTAACGAATCTCGACCCTCTCTTTTTTAAATTTTTTAGTTATTTAATTTTTTTGTGTTTTCTGATTATATGGAATCAAAAAGACATATTTTTGCGTGACAATACATAGTGTGGATGCGGAGCGGATGCTCCAGAGCATTCATACCAATTTTGTGAGACTGACACATAGGGTTCCCATGGCACAAGTCGAGGACTTACCTGATGCTATGCAGCGGCAGGTAGTGGGTGTACCACGCGCATGGGTGTGATTATTCCGACGGCTAGCTAGAGCCGTAGTGACCTTCCATGATCACAACCCTCCTCCTCCTCCACAGGATTAGATACCTGGGATTCTATTCATTTTGTATTACCGTGTATTATATGTTGGTGGCTCGAAAGCCCCAATTTTGTATCATGACACTATGTATTATTACATTTTGGATGTATATATAAAAAAAAATTATGGTGATTGGTTTATTTATTTACATGTGTAAAAGTAGTGTTTGTGATGAATTTACTATGAATGAAACAAATTCCAATCTAGCACGTAGTTAGCATATGAGTTAGCAACTTGATTATTATTTCTTGGAATGTGTATGTATGTTATACTGTCAAATTGTCGTTCTAATAATCTCACACGTAAGAATATTCTTAATAACGTCAGATCTCTAACATGGTACAAACCATTAAGCTGTGACACTACTAACTCCGAATCAAGACGTACCTCAAGAGAGAGAACGCCATGTGAAATGGCATCCCGTAGAAGCTCAATAACGGCACTATATTCAGCAACATTTTTTGAAGATGGCCGCAGACATACACCTCCTGAAGACAGTACCTGACCCATAGGAGTATAAATCACCCAAGCAGCAGAGGCTAAGTGTTGAGTGTGATGGCTCGCACCATCCATGAATCCTATGTAGGTGGAAGATTCCATTGACATTTGGAAAAAGAAATGGAAACTAATCACAAACCTGATCACGATAAGAAAAAGACCTAACTATGAAAAACTGTACAATAATATACAATAACCAGCCTTGGCTGAAAATCATGCATAGTACTTCTTGAGATAGAGCCCATTTCTAGGCTCCGCCAAGCCCGTTCTTTCGTAATCCACTAACTCATAAGCTCCCTTCTCTAAGACACGTTTGACCACATAAGGACCACGCCACATGGGATTAAATTTTCCTGCGCCCAAGGGTTCTTTCGGTTGATCCCACAAAAGTACCAAATGTCCCTCACTAAACCTCCTTGGACGGACAAACTTATTGTACTGGACCTTTACGCGACGTTTATTGACTTCTAGAGCCACCAAGGCATCCTGACGTTGCTCATCAAGTTGTTCAAGGTGGACTAGAGGCTCCTCCAATGGTGAAGTGTCTGGTAAGAGTTCTACAACTAGTTTCAAAGAAGGAATATCGCATTCAACCGGTAATATCGAATCCACGCCATGTATAAATTGATATGGAGAAAAACCCATGGCAGTCTTAACAACGGTTCTATATTCCCACAAAGCAGGATATACCATAATGTGCCAATTATTCTTGCTTTGTGAGATGGTTCGTTGGAAAATGGATTTGAGTGATTTATTCATTGCTTCTACTTGTCCATTCGCTTGAGGGTAGTAAGAGGAGGAATGCTCTTGCTTGTACCCTAACTTTGATGCCAACTCTTCCATCATACGGTTCTGAAATTGCGAGCCATGGTCAGTGACAAGCTCTTTCGGAATTCTGAATCGAGTAATAATTTGGTTGAATACGAAGTGGGTGGCTGTCTCACCATCGTATTTAACTGTAGGAATAGCCTCAGCCCATTTCATGAAGTAATCAACAGCCACTATAATATGATGGTGCCCCCCAGCCGAAGCTGGGTTGCAATCCATAAAATCGAGCCCCCACTTAGTGAAGGGACTGGCAGTGATAATGGGATGTAATGGGACAGGTTTTGAGTGCATATTACGTGCGAACACCTAGCAAGGGTGGCACCTCTTGACCGCGTCTACACAATCCTTAAAGATTGACGGTCAGAAATAACCCGCTCTTAAGATCTTTTGAGTTGTGGAAAGCCGAGATAAATGACCGCCACACACCCCTTCATGGCAATTATTCAGCACTACCTCAGCCTCTTCATGAGTTAAACAACGTAATAAAATGGAATCTACCCCACAGTGGTACAAAGTGTTATCCACTATGAGGTAGTTCTTAGACACGTGACGTAATCGTCATCGTTCATCTCGTGAGAGGTGAGTAGGGGTCTTCAATGTTTGTAAATATATTATGATATCCCCATACCATGGGTCTAAGGTTGAGATTAAGAAGATGTGTTCATCAACAAACGTATCTTCACAAACCAACTCCTTGGCCTTGCTCGGGAAATCCGATATAAGCTCTGCAAAAATTAAAGACTTCTTCAATTTTGCTGAAACAAATTCGAGATCGAATTCTTGCAGAATGGAAATCCATTTATTATATTTTCCTCCAATCATCCTTCGAGTGAGGATGAATTGAAACAGATTGACATGGGCTACAACCAAGGTCTGGCGAAGGAGAATATAATGTCTCAACCACTGAACCGCATGTACGGTAGCTAAAGCAAGCTTCTCGACATGAGAATAATGAATCTCTGCATCAATGAGGTTCCAACTCAGATAGTATATGACATGCTCTTGGAGCTCCTCATCCTCTTGAACCAAAACCATACCAATATTCTCTAAGGACGCGGCCACATATAATAGAAAATCACGGCTATAGTCCGGGGGACTAATCATCGAGGCCGATGCTAGGGCTCGCTTGAGTGCATCAAAGGACTCCTGGGCTCGCTCATCCCAACAAAAGGGGGTGTCCTTCTTCAATAGACGCATGAAGCCTCTAGTCAAATTGGCAAAGTTGACAACAAATCTTCGTAAGAAGTTTGCCATGCCTTGCAAACACTGAAGATGACGAATATTCTTCAGGGGAGACAACTGAAGTATTTCCTCAACCTTCAAAGAGTCGACTCTTATACCCTCTTTAGAAACGATGGATCCTAACAAACAACCTGACTTCACACAAAATATGCACTTATGAGGATTTAATCTAACCAAATAGTGGCGTCATCTTTCGAATACCAATCTCAAATGATAGGGATGACGCATTCTCATACGAGATTGAGCAGCAAGGTCATCCAAAAATACTTCGATAATTGACTTGAGATCGTGGAAGATCAAGGTCATTGCCCGCTCAAATGTAGCTCCTGCATTTTTAAGGCCGAAAGGCATTTTCCGATATGCAAAAGTTCCCCAAGGAAAAATAAATGCAATCTTATGTTGGTCCTCGGGTTTAATTTGTATCTGATTATACCCGAAAAAGATGTCCATAAAGGAAAAAACCTCGCTACTCGCACACTCATCCAAAATCTGATCAATAAATGGTGTGGGGAAATTGTCCTTAGGACAAGCACAATTCAAGTCGCGAAAATCAGTACATATGCGGATTTCTCCCTGCTTCTTATCCACCGGAATGGGGTTTGAAACCCACTCCATCAAGGGAACGAGATAGATGAAACCGGCTTTCAACAGTTTCTCTATCTCTGCCTTAATCGCGGGTGCTTTCCTAGGATTCACCGCCCGCAAGTGTTGTCGAACAGGCTTAGCATTGGGATAAGTCTTAATCTCGTGCTCGACAATACGAGGGTTGATACCTGGCATTTCTTCGTAATACCAAGCAAAGATATCACGGAATTCTTTAAATATCTCGGTGTATTCTAGAATCTCAGCATGGGAACAGTCCGCCCCAATATAGACATTCTCTATCCTGCTAGGATCGCGAGAGATGTTGATAGGAATCGTTGAAGATATGTTAGCCATGTTTCCATCAACCATCTGACCAGGAGAGCTTAATCGAACCATAGGACTACCAACTCTCTCACTAAGAACCGCCCTAAAATCCTCACGCTCCAAGCGGTCAAGCTCGGGAATAAAGTACGATCTATGACGGAGTTCCTCCCATGGTGGCTCAACTCCCGACATAGCCTCAATGATCGCTTCATCTGAAGGGAAAACCGTATGAAGGCAGTCGTGTGCATGAGAAGACTGTACTGCCCAAGCCGGTAGCACATAAGGGTCCTCCTCCTCCGTCCGCGAAGAGGAAGGACTAGGCTGTGCAACACACTTGAGATTAGCTTAATAAGCTATCATAGTTGCAGGCAACGACACGTCCATCATGTTGGGCTCACTCGAAGTACTCGGTGTCAAAATAATCCAAGGATCTTCCATATGACTCGTGCGAAAAGACACCGATCTCATAGATGTCGAAGCCTCACCAAAACTAAATCCTATCATAAGGATCGGTGCAGGGAAACTAAAGCTTCCCATGAGGGATGGATACATGCCTACACCCACACTCCCAGTTGCCAGCTGAGAGTGCTCAACAATCGGGATTGAAGCTCCCAAATATGCGGTAACAGACGGATTTTTGAATGTTGTTTGATCAATCGTTACTATCTTCCCGTTATGTGGAAAGCATACAACGCGGAACAGGGAAGAAGCAACGGCTTGCATACTGTACATCCAATTCCTACCCAGCAAGATATTGTGGTCAAGGGGCACATCAACCACCTTGACCTCTATCGCAATGGTCTTCCCTCCCAAATGGACTTTAAGGGAAGGAAGGAGGCCATGCGGCCTAAATGATCTCACATCGAACGCAGTTAACATGGTCGCTGATTCCAACAGCTCAGGGGAGCCTAGACCCTTCCAACACGATAAAGACATCACAGAAGCGGTAGCGCCTTCATCAATCACAGTGCACTTGACGATCATATTAATACATTCTACGTGAATCAAAAGAGACACATATTAAGGCAAGCGAGGCTGTATTCCTACGGTTTCAAATTTAATCACGGAGGAAGAACCATCATCGTTCACACCAAGGGCAGAAAGCAACGCCTTCCTCTGCAAAGAACAACTCTGAATCACTTCCAATGCAAACATCACACAAGGAGTATGGCCTAAATCCTGGACAACTGAATAGTTCTGGGCGGCTCGGGAATTTGGATTGTGCCCCAAACGGTTGAGGAATCCCTTAGGAATGCGAGGTGCAGTTTCAAGTTTATCCATAGGTTTCTCAATACGCAAAGGGGACCCTGGTGGATCAATCTCTTTGCTTGGGCTGGGTTGTGACGAACCATAATCTTTTGCACGGGTCACAACTTTCGTAGCACGTACCATGTTAATGCAACCACGACCACTACCCTCTGGCGGATCTTGATCAGAAACAGACTGGTCATGGGATCTCAAGTTCATATTTTGATTGTGCGGTAAAGGGTTAGTTAGCACAGCTGGGCCCTGTGCCAAGAACCTCAAGGCTTCATCGATACAAGGGCACAAGTAAGTGAGGTGATCGTCCTTACACAACTTGCAAGGGAACTTAACCTTACGTTTAGCTTGTTTGTCCCCCCCAGCATTACGACTGTTCTTTTCATTACTATTAGCATTCTCATTCTTATTCCCACCCTTACGATTATTCTTACCCTTTTTTCTATTCCATCCAGGCTGCTGGTTACCCTTCTGGTCCGACGATTGCACTGAAAGTACACTCACCGTTTGGGCATGTTGAGACGAAGCCGTAGCTTGTCCCGAAGCCGATTGGTTGATTGACAATTGACTAACTTGTTTTGCAACCGAATCCACAAGTTTCTCACTTGCACAACCCACAATGCCATCGACATGTGGTCCAGGTTTGACTTTGGGGTCAAAACTAGAACGTGGAGCGTTGGGAATAATCTCATATAAAAAATCGTACTGAGCATAAATCAAGTCCAGTTCCTGTGCCCTAAAAATCACTTGTTCCTCTTTCTGCACTACGGATGTGAAACATCCTTCGCTATATATGGCAATAACGACTTGAGGAACCATTCGAGGAGGAATTCCAGTGGTATAAAGGCTTTAATTAACCTCTTCCGTCTACACCACTCTTGAATATGATCCGATATAGGTGTGGCTTTCTCCTGCCAAAATGTTGACAAGAGTTCACTACCAACATCATAACGCACTGGTAGCTGGAAGTGGTTAAGAAAATTCATCGCAAGGTTGTCGAGCAAAGCGAATGCTCCCCTAGGTAGCTCTATATACCATTTCGCGGTAGGCCCTGTAAGGGTGCGTTGAAATAGACTTAAATGGATGGATTCCTGGTGTAAGGAATTCGAAGAGCACCATAGGTGAAACGTAGGAACATGTTCGCTAAGATCCTCTCTCGGTTTTCCCTCAAAGTTAGGTATGTTCGAGGGAATCTTAGTAGGTACAGCCGGCCAGGTCGGGTCATGAGTGATAGGATCATTCGTTAATCTCGACAAGTCAAGAAGATTCAGTGTCACGAGGAAAGGGAGCCTAGGATGATGAGGTCGATGGACCGCTTCCTAATAGGTCTGATTCATATAGGTTTGATTACCACCATGGCCTTGGCCATAGTGCCCTCCTCCCGGATGACCCATATAGGGTGGCATGGAAGCACCATAGTGTGGTGGACCTTGACTAGTAGGAGATACGAAGCCGTAATTAGGAGAGTAAGCAGGTTGTTGATACCCATCCCCATAAGGTGAAGAACCCTGTCCATACTATGTCCCATAATATGGCCCATAAGTCATTGCATGATATGTCCCATGAAACACTCTGTAAGTAGGAACATACGCTCCGGAAGTAGTAATATACATTCTGGAAGTAGGAATGTGACCTCTAGAAGTATGAGCATGACCTCCCGAAACGACGAGTGGTGCATGAAGCTGAGACACAACCGGTCTAGTAACCACAGTACGGACATGACTCGTAGCAACGTTTTGGCCCGAAGGACCACGTGAATAAGGTGGAGGGTGAACATTTGAATAAGTAGGGACAGAGGATGGAGGGACCTAAGTAATAATGTACGTACTATTCTCTATAGTCACTCGTCTCAGGTCTGGTATCCTAATAGGATCGCTAACCCTGGACCTAGGAGGAATATGTGATGTAACTTCCACCACCGGGATGGAAGGTGCAATGTGACTAGTGCTCCCAAACCTCTCCACATGGTAAGGAATGAGAGTGCCCCCAGGCATAGTGTTAGGCTCGAACTGAGATTCGACATGAAATGCCAAATCATGTGTAGAAAAACCAGACATACCATAACTACCATAGCTAGTGCTTGAAGGTTCAAAATGAGTCTCCACATCCTCTGGAATTCCATATCGGTAATGCATCAATGGGGAATCAACCCTAGAGTGAGTAGGTATATCATGAAAGGTTTCTATCTCAAAAATCATAGGACCTAACTCAGCCAAGTCGGGTGAAGGATCGTAAGTAGGAGTAAACTCCCCATCATCTACACGAAAGGGAGAAGGTGGTTCAGGAATATCCTCTATATGGTCTCCCATGGTGTGTGAATCAATGTGTGAAATAGTCCGCCTAGACTTTCTAGGTCTCTCTCCCAAAGGAGGAGGAGAAGTAGAAGGCAAAAGTCCTGCTAAACGATGAGAACGGCGAGGAGCCGTACTCGAATCCACAATGACTCAAAAAATAGAAAAGACTCTCTATTTACGCAAACCCTAAGCAAGCTATCGTGCACAAAGCAATCACTAATAAAATCTAAAGCCAAATGCAAGCAATCAAGAGCAGGATAAGTGAGCTCCCGAATGAAGTAGGTATGTCTCGCCTAGGAGAGGCTTGAGACTCCCGTACACAACAAGCAGAGGTACGTAACCAATTATTGTGGCCCTCAGCTTCAACGTGTAAAGCGACTGTGCTATCTGACCCCAACCTGGCCGGGACACCCACAGAATAACCCCTGCAAAGTACCCCCTCGATATCCTAGGTAAGGCCACTAAGGTCGCCTCAATATAATCAATGCTCAGGCAGACAGTCGCAAGCGGGATTGACTGTATGGGCAGGGTAGCAAAGCCCGAAACTCTTGAAAGAGCCCCTAGATACGAATACAATCCTGGAAATATCTCTGGTGCTACTCAGTTATGACTAGTGGCCATCCCAATCAATAACCGCTCACACTGCCTCGTGCTTAACTCCCTTTTGAGAGGAGGATCCTGAGAAACACTGGTTATACCAAAAATTTCACACACTCACCTAGATAGACACATACATGTTGTTGTTTAGTGATCTTGGAGAATTTACTCACAATGAACTATTCCAAGATCCTAAAACCTAAGCTTGTTGGTGCACCCTATAAAAGAAAAGAGTGTAGTTCATTTTAATTAAGCGTTGATTTTAATTGGCTTTATTACTCAAAAGAGGGATATGACCGTGCAACTAATGGTGTTATGACGCAACATGAAGTAAAATACAGACCTAAAAATCAATGCAAATGCATTCTGTCCATGAAAACAGGGTATGCGACTACGTGAAATGCACAATTTTCTTCAAATGATGAATGCAAGCTTTCCTATATGAAATCCTAACTAATACTCCAAAGAAAATCTAGTGCAAGTACAATGCAAAATGCAAAATCCAATGCATGATGATAAGCAAATATTTTTGGATTTTTTGAAATAAAATGAGATACAAAAAGCAAAAGAATGATTCTACAACCCCTAAAATCTGCAAGCACACTCAAACAGCACTCAAGCAAAGCACTAAGGTAAAATAAATATAATGCACTAATCCCAAACAAAAAATCGAAAATGCCATGACAAGAACCTTCTTTAAAAAAAAATTAGCCTAAAAAAACATCTTTGTTTAGAAACAGAGGTATAAACAGACTCAAGCAGTGCCAAATGAGACTCAGCAATCATCAAACTTCACCCAGCAACCATTTAACTTCCACAAAAAAAAAAACTAAGGGCATACATGACTGTTCGCAGTAAACCCTCGTGTCTACGCGGAAATCGGTTTCTTCGTTGGTTATATATTTTAGTATGTTGTTACTCAGATTTTACTTAAAAACCCTTGTTGTTTACGTTGGGTAATACCGGCCCTTGAGCCATGATATGAATGTAGTTTTTGGTTAAGACTTAGCGTTACCACTTGACAATGTAATACAGTTGGTTTTTTAATTAAAAGAAATACTTCATCAATCTTGGAGCTCCGTCTCATTTTTGCAGTGGTTTTGTTAACCTGTAATTAATGTGTTATTTTACTGCTTTTAAAAGGTTTATAAAAGTTATTTACTTGCAGAAAGACGGTGGTCAGACTATTGTATGGATTATAGCCTTCTTGGTAATTTTGTTACACAGTTAATAATGTAACTGGTTATACTTACTGGTTAATTTGTAATTGGATAAATTAGTTGAAGGGGTTTCAACCCTCTGGTTTTCAGAGGTTATAAACATGTTTGTTTAAATAAATAAAATGCACCTATTTATGTACTTCTCAGTTTATTTTGTTTATTATTTATATTTACATTTACATTTATTTTTATTTACTACTCTGTAATTTATATTTATTTGGAGTTCTATAGAAAATAAAAAGTTAGCTCTAGAACTTTGTTTAATTTTTCATAAATAAAGGGTTGATTAACAAAACCCTAACTTGGTTTTTATTAAGTAATAGTTAGAATAAGTTAATAATTTAAAAGAAGATATAGTTTGGTTAATAACTTGTTTATATATTTAGTTATTATCTCCTATAAACTTGTATTCCTATTAGTATACTATTACTGTAAAACTAATGTAATTTACTATTCATTTAGTTACACTGAGTAAAATAGTAAATACAACAAACCATAACACAGCTTTTTCATTGTACTTTAAATATTGAAATAAATTTACTCTACTATCTACAAATAGAAAATCATATCTACTATTTTCATTCTCTTAAGAATTCTTTCATTTTCAGGTCGTACGGTGCTAGAGTACGACCTGGTTTCCAGGTGTGGAAAACACAATCTTGAAATTTAATTTATTTCTAATTCATTACTTCCCTAACCATTTTCACAAACTCTGAACTTTAACATTCATGTAACAGCTAAACTAAGATTTATTTAACTCAAACAATAAAATAAAATAACGTAGAACCTGTTTAGAACAAGACGACAACAGCTTTAGGAGGTCGTTCCTCTCTACCAATCTCCTGTAGAGCGCTCAAACAACGCTTTCTCACGACCCTCGAGCCTATTCCTGGTCTTCTTGGCTGAGAATTGGATGGAGAATGCAACTGTAGAACCTTATGTCACCTGACTTATAGTTCAATACCTCAGTAAAACAATCTGCTCTCAGCAGTATGATCTTCAGCTTAAAAGCTGCAACTAGATCATTCACAGCAGTTATCCCCTCAAACACTTTCCAGATTCCCTTCCATTGAATTTCTCTGAAGTACATTCATTCACCCTGAATGATCACTTCTCTAGAATGAGCAGCCTCAGCTTTCTTCAATGGGAATTTTTATAAAGATTCCTAGGTTTTCTAGGTCAGTTTTCATTAATTGAGCCACCTGCTCTGATTCCACTTTCTTGTGGAATCATGACCACAAATGTAGGGAGGTTGCCACTTGCAACAATTGGAAGTGGCTTGAGGATGCTGCCACATGTTAGTTTGCTCTCCACCCAGTCTCCTCCACCAATTTGACCAGTAAACACTCTTTTAATAGCTCTCCTAAGTTGTTGTCTCTTCATTTATTTATTTATAAATAAAATATCCTAAATTTACAATAAATATTCTTGACCCCACTTGTCATTAATTACAACTTAGCATAAAATTTAACATAATGTACCTCAATAATATAAAATTGTTTTTGCAAAATTGGATGCAATGAACTTGTTATAGAAAGCTTTTGAATTTGCTCCCACATCTCTTTATTATTATACCTACTCACAAGCAATGTATATTATATTCGATTCAAGGTTGACTACCTATTACTTTTACTTCATGTTTTCCTTTGTTTTTGCATTTTAACCAAACTTTTCAAAATTTATGATTTTGTGTTACCACTTTCCAAAGTTTTCAAATATTTCAATCCATTTAGTTTGATATTTCAATCTATTTATCTTCGATGCAGTAGGTTGAAATATTTGGGCTCTTATTGTGGATCCGACAATGAACTTCTTGGTATTGGAAAAGATATTTAATGAGGGCATTTGAATCCCTAACATAGAATAATAAATTATGCATATCTTCATCTGTAGGTCTTTGTTACATCGCCTTTACTACCTTCTTCACCTTCATCCATAGGTCTTTGTTACATCGCCTTTACTACCTTCTTCACCTGTTATCATGCCTTCTTCCCATCTTCTACTTATTCTTAATGAAATGACTCTTAATGCTAGGTCTAGAGAAGTCGGATAGATGGAGAACAATGGCTTTGGCAACATCAGCTCAATTCACTAAAGCTAGGCTTGAACAACAACTTAATCTCTTCAACGACTTAATTGCCTTATAACATTTAGAATAACTACAAGTATTGGATGGAAAATAATGCCTTCAACATATAGTTTTTGTCGCAAATGCTTTTAGATGGGCCAACAAGTAGCGGCTCGTTATACGCTATATATATGCTTGTCTTCTTAACAACACTATTATTTTTCTTGTATTTTGCACTATTCTATTATGCTCATTGTCTTTCAGTCTACAATTGAAATTAAATTTTTTGATCAAGTACACCATTTATACATACCCTTTGCAATAAGCATAAATATGCCAACCAATAAGCCAAAAGATCTAACTCATTGTACCGAGAAGGCAAATTTCTATAGCTCAAATGGTGGAAATGTCCATTTGTTCCATAAAAATAATAAATAAATAAAAATAAAAATAAAAAAACATGCACCGATGTGATATAGCATAGTGGAGCTCATGTGGAGGGAAGTAATCTGTATGTCCCATAAAAATAAAAAATAAAAATGCATGCACCAATGTGATGTAGCATAGTGGAGCCAGAATAGGAGGGGAGTGTCTATATGTTCCATAAAAATAAAAATAAAAAATAAGAATGCACACAACAATGTATTGTAGCATAGTGGAGGCAAGTTGAGAGAGAAGTGTCTAAATTAAAAATTAAAAATTAAATTAAATGTGTTGTAACATAGTGGTGAGAGAGATCTGTGTTGTAGTTTAGTGGTCAAATGTTTATGGATAGCATCTCTCTATACTTTGTAAAAATGGACCTATACTGGTATATAACAATGTGACTAAATTGGCTTTCCCAGACTTCCTGTGATAGATGTTAAATAACAAGTTCATCAAAAGTCTTTCAATCTTACAGACTAACTTCCCCTCGAATCCTTTCAAACCTTTGCCAAAGAGCTCACCTCCTTCTCATGCAATTTTGCAATTCCATGTGCTGAATCTTTTCACAATTTCTGAAAAAATAAAAATTGCAACCATGGAATTTGAACCTACAAGAGCCTAAATCTCGCACCTTAATTAAAAATAACAACCATGGAATTTGAACCCACAAGAGCCTAAGCACCTTAGAACACCAGGGCAAACTCGCACTTCCTCGTACTTCTTCGCAAAGGCTTTCAAACATATTTTTCTTACGTCGCCGCAAATTTCTTTTTGGATCATCGGAGACAGGCATCAGAGGCTTTCAGAATTAATTTTCTCAAATCATCACCAATTTATCATTGATTAGTAGTTAAGACACAATTTAGTTTAGTGTTTGTGAATGCTTCTAATTGAGTTACTAAATCATCACCTTTGGTGAAGCAGTAGCGGAAACCTACCTTTGCTGATGGCACCACCAACGTCTTGCTCGTCTTGTTATCCTCTACTAAGGTGTTGAATTCCCTGCTCAGCTGAGACATGGATTACTTTAAACACTCTACTTAGACAAGGTTGTAATATCTTCCTTATGGTTTTGTGGTGTATTAGACTTTTGGCTTATCAGGATTCTTTTATTGAATCACGATAAGAAAATGGAGCTATTTTTATTGCAAATTGAGTGGTTGCATTTTAACTCATTTTTCTGACATGGGTGGGAAAATGACTGATGTCAGAGTTGAATAAATGCCAGACAGAGATCAAAGGCATGCACTTGAACTTACAGAACTGCATATCTAAACCTAAATTTACAAGGCTCTCGCTAGTGTTTATATTCAATACAACCCAGTCTAGATTTTCTAAACCAATACATTTAGATAGGAAAATACCAAGTGTTGATGAATTTCCCAGCTCCACCTCACAGCTGTAAAGCACCTCCTTGACTGGGTGTAGCAAACTTTTGATTTTGCTTATAACAGTAGAGATTTATACTGATTTATCATCCAGTGTTTGCTTATAACAGTAGAGATCTTGCTTATAACAGTGTTCGTGTTGGTTTATATCCAGTGGCATCGTTTTGATTTTCCTAGTCCCGTGTATTGGTAAATATGGGGAACTGCCCAACATCCCATCATTTCCTCCAAATAAAGGGCCATATGTATTTCAGGGAAAAGTTTTGCATAAAAGAGATTACTCAGTCTTCGAAAAGAGTGCCTATGAGCGAATCAAAGGAAAAAGAGTCTTAGTTATCGGATCCCATAAATCAGCAATGCAAATAGAGGCGTGTTACAAACTACAGATATTATATAAGTTGTGTTTCCATTCATTCAAATCACTTTTATAAGGTTATTCATGGGTTCTCTAATTCTTGGGAGGAGATGATGGCCACCCTTGTCCACTGATCTTCAATAGAGCGCACTGGGCAATCATTTCTTACAAGCTCTTAGGATTTTGTCTGTTTTATAATTCACATTTTGCAGTTCTTATTAGAAAGACCTGCTCCGGGTTTTCTGTGCAGCGTACTATCGCGCCAATTTAGACCACTGAAATATTTTTCCGTATCTTATTGGATGAGTCGTTTTTTAAAGCATGAATAGAATAGCATGGATAGAGTTTAGACTCGTCTGTAAAAGATGTTTGCTGATGTTTGTGATCTAATTTTTTAACGCTGGTAATATAGCTGAAATATTGTCATTTATGACAACAAAAATCTGCAAAAGATTTCTCAATATCGCGAGGTATATAAACCAATGAAATTAAAAAGTCTGCATACACATAATTCAAATCTACATCCACTCTTCCAGGCCCATGTAACAATACTTCGAATCTAGCTGATGCATTATAAGAAGAAGCCCATCTAAGGTGAAGGTGCGCGGTTAATCCATGGGCTCTTTCGAACTGGTGTCACAGTGCATTAATACTAGCTTATGTGTTATGTTGTCACTTGTCATGTATTAAATACAAAAAATAATACCATTCAAATTGGGTGTCAGGTATTTGCTACCAGGATCTGGATGTTCTCTCCGGCAATGGCTGTGGAGTTTTAGTTCATTCTGAAGTATTTTATTCATTAGGTCAGTCGACACCAACAGGTGGTTTCTATTTCATTCTTTGGTCTCATATGGTTTCATTCCTAAACAATGCAATTATTTATAATACTAAAACATCATAGCATGAAACTTTGTTAACAATTTTTCTTTTAAGTATTTTGTAGTTAGTATTTGTTAAGTTACTACCTGTTCTCTAAGATCTATTAAAACTTCCAATATGCTCTAGTTAGGGAATGCTGCCAATAACACTAGTTCGTTGCTTTGCTTACACTGCATTATTGGGTATGTCTGGTAATATGCAGAGGTTACCACCCTCATTAATCTAAAATTGCATTCCCCAACTCTAAAATCTAGGGTTGTGCCCAATAATGCTTTACTATATCCTAACCCCAAACCTGCCTTTGTTCAGTTGGATAGTGTCACGATTACTCATTCACACCAGTTTTATAATGGCACATGAAGTCTTCCAGAGTTTGTTCTAGATGCAACAAGGGCACTGAGCGAAAGGCTTCGCTGGTGCAAACACAGTACAGACATGGCTCAATCTAGAGCAACTCATGCGGCTCTCTTGGCCCATGGCAATAGAACCACTTTGAAGAATTTAACTGTTGGTACCAAGAACACTACAGCACCTCTGGGCCTGAAAGACAGGAAAAAACGATGTTATGTTGCCTCCAGCTAAAACCAAGAATTTGGAAGCCTCTGTGGATGTTGTGGGAGGATCGACTATGTTACTCTCTTCCTCTGTTAATTTTACATTAGTAATGGTACCCTGCATCGAACTCATCTTTCGTGATTAGATACAGGTAATATATGGAGTATGCCCTCAGCATGCTGTTGTATAACGCCTGAGACTCTGACTGGTAGTCATCCACCTCTCTGTCAATGGCAAGATACCTACACCACATGCAGACCCTACTGCCCATCAACACAGACACACTTATTGTTCCAGTCCATTCCTAGAACTATAAAGAAAGAGCCACCCTATTCTTCATTTTCGGTTATGAATAAATGCAAAGATAGGGCAGGCTATGGGGCAGATATAAACATTAATAGAGTGCACAGGTCCTCGATACTGCCTCGTACTATTGCTCCTCAACCTCTTAACATCAGCCCATGCCTTAAAATCCTATCATATGATAGTGAGTTTGCGAAGGTGAGCTTGCGGATGACTTTTGCCATGATAAAGAGACAAGCTATGAATAGAACAAGGCAATATGGTTTACTAGATATCGGGGTGTAAAGGAGACTTAAAGTAAGTCCTGATGACAGGAACTACGGGGACTTGTCCAGTAGTAGGAATTAGACTAAGACCAGATCCCTTTGGTCACGAAGGGGAAAAGAGAGATATCTAGTATGTGACAGCAAGCGTTCATTACAGGAAGGGGAGACTTCGGTATCGCAGGGAAGAAGGCTTTCTTTCTTTCTATACATTCTTTATCCCCCTGCTCAGCTTGAAGAGTAAGGACCTGCTCAGTAACTCATTTGATGACAGGAGATCGTGAAAGGACAGGAAAGAGGATTGTGCATCATTGCACAATTGTTGTATGGTACCTTGAAGCTTGGTACATGAAGATAAGTGTAGAAGCGTGGAGTTGTGTTTGAGCAAACAACTGAAGCACCAGACTATGCCTCTCGAACGGGCAGCACCTTTGCCTCTCCCGCTAAAGAGTGTTGCCAGCAGCCAGGATGGTTTTTACCTATGGTAATAGTAATTAATGTTATTGATTGAGCGTAATAAAAATGGCAATTTCGAAGCTCATAACGCTACTGTTTGGATAAATGAGAATAACCATTTCTAGTTTGGGGAAACCAAAGTGCATTACTGCTGATAGTGTTTAACAAGAACTATTAAATACTACCAAAATGTGATGCTTTTAGCCTTTTCCCTCTTCCCTCTTTTGACCTGAAGCCCGTTTGTCCTGCAATATGTATGTAAGAGAATGCAATAATATGATTATGATTATGTTTCCGTTAGTGAACAGACCTAGTATTTGCATAGACAAATTATCTCTTCCTTATCAGCTGGAAATAGTTTCAGCTTGGTTGTTTCCTTCCAGTGGACTGCTGTTAGTTTCAGTAAAAACATTTTTTCTTTCTTACCTAAACATGCATAAAATAAATAACTGTTTTTAGCTTGTGGTGCCTTGTTTAAATTGTGGAGTGAATCCTTTTAATCCTGTTAAATTCTCTTCACCTTCCTGGTCCAATTTTAAGTTTTTAACACAGTATAAAGGCAAGTGAAAGTCAGCTTCCTAGAATATATTAAATTTCTTGCCTTGATGTTTATGCTCCCTCCACTTGATCAGGATCTTGGCATCATGTCAACTCTTACAATTCCGTAGTCTATACAATTACAGGCACGTTCTTCCATATCAGAAAGGGCAATGAAGCACACTGCCGTGCAGTATCAAGAAGTCCATTGATCTTTCCACTCAGGTACTAGGTACCACGTCGCCTTGTTACCTATGCAAACTAATAATAATAATAATGGATTGAAATAATATTGCCTCTTAACCAGTAAGAGCTTAATTTAGAGTTAGCATGTACACATACCGAGTGTACTAAATATAGAGTAGCTAATGGACAGAGTATAGCGTTGACAATTTGAAATTTAAAAGTACATTTATACACGTTGGCAATTTGAAATTTAAAAGTAAATCTATACGCGTTGGCAATCTGAAATTTAAAAGTACATTTTCAAATTTAAATGTGTCTATAATTCAAACAAATATATGTAGAGGAATTAGCTAATCTTGTACTAAAGATAACTTTTCAGTTATAAATTTGATAAAAATCTGACAAATTTCAACCAACAGCAAAATTCTACCATGATCCAAGATGAATGCATAATTAAAGAAAGTCTTTGGGGGTTTTCCCCAATTCTGAATCTACCCAGATTATCAAAAAAATCGATCAGAGTTCCAGATCGATAAAAATTCTATATCACCAGCTATCTGTAGATATTAAGACAGAAAAATGGGTCCTTTATTTGTCTTTCAGTCCTTTATAACTCCAAAACATATCCGAAAATATTAAGACAGAGAAATGGCACCCTTATTTCCAATTATTTCTTCAAATACATGCAAAAATATAGGCTATAAAATGCGCTTCAGAGTGATACCATTAGATCCTAATAACAGTGCAGCAATAAAAGGACAAGAGGCTCTAACTGCCACCGGTCAGATCATAGACAATCTCCATTTTGAGCTTTTAACAAAAGAATCTTTTGTTTTCTACAAACTCCGAAAGTAACTAAACCACTCTGGATGAAGATGCCTGTCTGCAACTTATATACGTCCAATTTATGTTGAAGCTAAGCTAAGTGTCCCCAAGTATCAAAACTGGAAAGATGGAAAAAACAGGCAATAAGCTTCTGGAAACAGGTATGGTAAGGGTCCCATTACAACAAGAAACTTGGGGTAAGTTTCTTAAAAATCCAATAGAAAAAGGGGCGCAAAGCAAGAAAACAGGATGAAAATCTCAGGAAAATCCTCTGCAGTTTAGGACAGTTCCAGCAGTTTCTACAAGCAACCAGTAACCACTGAGATATATACCACATCCACTAGTAGACAAAAAATCAAGCAGAAAGATTAGTGAAAAGAAACTTCATTTTACAAATTTACAAAGATGCTCGCAATACCTGTATTACATCTGAGATATTTAATAAGCTAAAATGTTGGTTTATAACGTGGAAGATACTCAAGGCTAAACAATTGCTAGTTATTTGCATGTACAGCAAGTAAACAAAGAAAAAATAACAATGAGCTCATGCAAAATTAACTCTCCTTAATAAAGAACCGCCAAAATATGAGGTCTCTTACTCATGATTTCCAGTCGTACATTTATTTGTTTTCACTATTTTGCAAACATTTATTTCTCAGGGCAAAACTAGATTAGTATATTGCTTAAATATCTTAAATAATTGAAAAGGAATATATCAAAATATGAAGAGGGATTAGTAATTCCAAAACTTAACAAAACTGAGAACTGCAAAGTGTTTTCAACTAAGCATATCTTAACTTGCAAAATGAGCTTCTGGTTGGCACAAGTCTCCAAAGAAGCACTGAAGAGTAGCAGAAGCACGACCCAAGACTTGCCACGTATTATTTATTGTAGAATATTAACTCACTTCACATCACAGATCTTGATAACAGAGGCCACTCCTATACGGTGTAAAGCAACAATTGCATCACCCTTCTTACATAAGCCTTTTGCTTTTGCTGTTTTAAGAGCAGCATCCAGAATCACTTCAGTAGATTCGGAATCTGTTGCCTTTGCTGATCCTTCTGCAAGAAGTGGGATCAATCCTCTGTATATAAGACTGTGTCTAGCAGGAGTTTCATCACTACATGTCCAATCAAATGAATCTGTTGTCAATACAGGAACCACGACAGAGAGAATAGGTACAGCTGGTCTGTACTTTGCTACCAATTTAGCAGTGGTGCCACCGCGAGTTAGAACCACAATGAGTGTAGCCTTGGCTTTGTTTGCGGTTCGAACAGCAGAAGATGCAAGACTCTCTAGGGGGCTCATAGGTAAGGGAGTAGATCTAATTAAATCTTTAAAGATAGCTCCATAGTCCAGTGAAGATTCAGCTTCTATACATATGTGAGCCATGATCTTCACTGCCAATTCAGGATATGCCCCTGCTGCACTTTCACCACTAAGCATAACACAATCAGTACCATCAAGAACTGCATTAGCCACATCCGTAGCTTCAGCACGGGTAGGGCGAGGAGACTTAATCATGGATTCCAACATTTGAGTAGCAGTGACAACAGGCTTTCCAAGCAGATTGCACTTGTATATCATCATTTTCTGAGCCAAGAATATTTTTTCAACTGGAATCTCCATACCAAGATCTCCACGAGCAACCATAAATGCATCGGACTCCCGCAAAATTTCATCAAAGTTGACCACACCTTCCTGATTCTCAACCTACAAGGAGCAAGAAAAAAACCATTGCAGTTCCTTATAAACAGGTACACTTTCTTTAGAAATATATTGCAATAAAAAAAATCTTGCTCAATAATTTTAGTGCTGCATAACCTGGCAAAATCTAATCCAAAAAACATTTTCGCAATCAATTCAGAATGATGATCAGCCAAGTAGGCCAAGCTGAAAATATGTCCATCAGGAAACTCATAATCAGTTATAAGTTGACACAGTCAAATAGTGCAGTTATATCCAAAAACTTCATAAGAAGTTTATGAAATGAAACTCCTGAGCTTCATGCCTTCAAAAAACACATTGCTGAGAATGACCTTAGAAGGTATACAAACAACACTAATTAGATCCCAAAACATTGAGAAAGTAGATCATTTCAGCTGAGAGTGACTTAAACAGGTTCAGCTCAAAGTGAGACTACTATTATTGCTCAATGCTAACAGATCTAAAGAAGTGAAAGGAGAACAAAAGATCACAAAAACAACATTTTCTATAGACCAACGCATTAAACCAGGCCTATCCAGGCAAGTGTTGCAACTTGATGCCTATAACACTTAACTGCTAATTTGACATCATAAGACAACATCTGAGAATGCCGGTATTCGCAGTATGTCAGTTCTATAGGTAATTGCACTGTCCTCCCAGGCAGTATGGTTCTCTAATTCCCCCGAGCATCCACTTGAAATGTTGGGATATCAAAATAATTGCACAGTAACATCCAAAGCCCTATGTACACATGTTAAGACAACTCTACATAAACCCTGGGCAAGGGGAAACCATAGGATCATACATGTAAGCAGCTTTCTTACCATAATAAAACTTTGAATGCAGCGGTTCTAAAAAACAATGTACAAGCAGAAAGGTCAACCAAAAGTTTTCAGCAACATAAGTAGAGCAGAAAGCAACGTACCTTTGACATCAACATTATATTCTTTGCATGTTTTCCCAATACTTTCCTAACATTAACAAGATCTGAGCCCTTACGAACAAATGAAAGAGCAATCATGTCTATTTTGTTAGGAACACCCCACACCAAAATATCCTCCTCGTCTTTTTCTGTAAGAGTTGGGAGATCGACCACAACTCCAGGCAAATTAACATTTTTTCTCTCACTAAGGACAGCAGTATTTTCACAGCGGCATCTCACAGTGCCTGCTGCTTTATCAGTTGACAACACAGTAAGTGTGATTGTGCCGTCAGCACACAAGATTGTATTACCAGGCTTTAAATCTTCTGCCAATTTTTTATAGCTCATGGTAATAGTGTTAGAATCGCCCTTCATTTCATAATCTGTTGATATTGTGATTTCCTAACCCTCCTTTAACTGAATTGGTTTTGCATCCTTTAAAAATCCAGTTCGAATCTCAGGGCCCTGCAAAAAAAATGAAATTCTCACATCATGTCTTTAGAGTCTACTAAAACTCTAGATATTATGGATGAATGCGTATATTTGAAACTGACAAAGAATATGCCCAAAACAATAATCAGGAAATAAAATTTGACAAACATATCTAAAGATAAAAACAGAAACAAAAAAGTCCAAGGAATTCAACACTTCATATCTACAGCTCCTAAAACACAATACAGTCAATAATCCTTTAGGTTTCAAAAAAAATTGACACAAATCTCCATGAGCAGATTGAAATTTTTTGTGAATATGGGAACCACATCAGACATAGAGAGGTACCACACCAATATGTGCAACTTTAATAAAGCTAAAACCCCTCACAAAAAGCAGTGTCAAGCAGTATGTTTAAACTTTACAAGTAGAGCCACTTATCAGTATTTCTGCTATGAAGATAATATTTATTATTCACAAAACAAGATTGCAAAAGATTCCAGAGCTTCCTCAACTTTCAAGAGTAGATCTCTGCTATGAAGATAATATTTATTATTCACAAAACAAGATTGTGAAAGAATCCAGAGCTTCCTCAACTTTCAAGAGTAGTAACATGCAAAATCCATCTTTTCAAGGCTACAAGTTAAAACAAACTTGAAACAACCCCCAACTTCTGCAGTACCATAAACTTTCAACTCTACGTACAGTCCTTTAATATTCTGTTAATCCAGTTATCTTAGTTTTAACCAGAATTCTATTAAGAAATATCTGTCTCTATACTGCAGTGATTTTAGACCAACTCATAGACTTGGGATAGAAGGATTAACCAATGTCAAAAATGGTGAAAGTGGTTGTTTCTTTATCTCTTGGACTAACATTGGGGAAGAGATGTTCCTCTCTATCATAAAATTAACCTTGTTTCAAACCAATGTTTTAAAACTCAGACCCAAACACAGAATCAGTCAACTGTCAACTTGAACTCAACTCGGATTAAAGTCTAACTCGGACTGCTTTGAAGTTGTGACTTGGTCTATTAAAAATAATGAAATCTGCAAACAAGAGTCTGAACAACATCATAGTTGTCTAACGCATAAAATATTACAAAGTTGTTCCATGATAGAACAAAAAAGTGGGAGATGGGCAATCTGGAAACACAATGGCAAAGAAGGTGCCAATCATTTTGGAAATTTAAATATCCCTTCAAAGTTCAAACACAAAGTATTGGGGTGTCTTATGCCCCACCAACGTTTGGCTCTCAATACAAGGCTGAAAAAGCTGGTGTTTCAAATTGCTGCATTCACACATTGTAGTAGGGATGAAACAGTTGAACTTGTTCTTTTGAGATGCAACATGCTCTGGAGGAAGAGTGTTGTAAAGTGATTATTGATAGTACTAGCACAGAGAATAGGGTCAATGTAGAGATGGTTCAAGAATCGAAGTTAAATCTAGTGTTAAAGCCACCCACAGTGGTATAGATTGTTTGAATTCCAACAGTTATGACGTCATGGTGACAGAGCAATTTATGGTAGCTTTCAATTTAGGAGAATAAGAAGATGTTTTACGTGATCTGATATCAATATATGCTTTCCGTTTGTTGTTGGGAAAGCGTTGGTAGTATATGCCCAAAACGCAATTCATGACTCGAGAAAGAAACACAGATCGCTTTTCCAAGGATGGAGAACAAATTAATTGCTACCCATGAAGAAGGTAGAGGTGAAGGAAGTTTTACTGTTCTCCGGGAAGAAGTTTTTGAACACATAAAGAAAATGAAAGTGCTCCATGAGCTGTCACCAAAGAGAAACATGGCACATCATAGATTTGATGTCGATACTGAGTTATTCAAACAAGAGTCTGAACAACATGAGTGTGTGGAGAGCATGGTGTGTGACTATCAGAAGGGTTGCTCAAGGAGAGTATGATCCTTGTACAATTCGAATGCTAATCACAGTAAACAAAGATGTATCATGGAAGATGTGTACAAAACCCAGAGCATTAAAAAAAATCAAAATAAAATGAAATTTCATGTTGCTGAGAATGGATAATTTAGACAGTCAGAGTAGCACCACTTACTTTTTGAAGCACTTGTATACCCAGATTCAGGGCAGATAAAGATACAAGTGGAATATTGCACTCAAGATCAGGGATTGATTGTACCAATGGTTGGTAAAGTTATTTGAACTCACCAATGCAGCTTGGTACTTTCATGGAAGCCAATGACAAAAGTTTTGAGGACCTACATTGGAAAATTTGTAGTTATTTATTTGGATGATATCTTGATTTTTGAGACAACTAGAGATGGACAGCTACAAAATTCAAAGATGAATTTGAAGTGCTAAAGAAGGAAGAGTTGCACATCAACTTGAAGAAGTGTGCTCTCTTCAAGGAAGAATTTATGGTACTTCAAATACAATGTGTCAACGATGGTATTTGCACACAAGTCATAAAGTGAATGAAAGGACACACGTTCCAATGAAGTGGACCAACACTACAAAATTTTGAGCAGTTGAAGAAGAAGATGAGGCCCTAGATATAACATGTTGGATATTGACAGTGTTTCATGATAATTGTAGGAACAATTTAAGTCAAGAGAGAAAGTCAATAGCTTACTTCAATATGAAATTTAACAAAGCAATTACTCGATGTATGATTTGAAGTTCTATGGCATATGAAGGTGTTAAAGCATTGGAGGCAGTATTTGCTGCTATAGGAATTTTTTTTGTATATGAATCATCAGGCACTGATGTTTATAAACACACATACAAGATGAAATTAGCGACATGTCAAGGCAATAGAATTTCTACAAATATATGCATTCATAATGAATGCATAAGACAAGGAAAAAGAATAAAGTGGCAGATGCTCTGAGATAGAGAGAGCTATAGTTGGCAACAATAAAGTATATGACAACCAGATTTTAACAGATCAAGGAGATGTACAACAGAAAAAAGGATTTCGCACCAATTTGCACAAATGTGTAGAGAGCTGGTGGTGTAAGTTTACAACACAAAACCAAACAGTTGGACACTATGAAAGACAGTTTTGGTCAAATCAAGGCAGGTGTGTGTTCCCAAAGGTTGAATGAGAGAATATTTAATTAGAGAATTGCATAGCAGCAAATCCCAACATTTTAGGCATGATAAGACACAGGGATTATTGGGACTGTTTGAAGTTGGAGATTGAGTGATCATGCAATTGAGAAAAGAACACAATCCCAAAGGGATATATAGGAAGTTGAAACCGTAAAATGATCAGACAAATACAGGATCCAAAGGATGTTTAGCAATAAATTAAGAATGCACAAGGTAGAAAAATTCATATAAGGAAAGAACGTCACAAGATATTAATATTTTTCCCAATTCCGATGTAGAAAATCTGTATTCACAGAGAGAGAGAGAGAGAGAGATCATCACAGGGTAAACAAAAGAGACCACTGAAATCAATTGGAAGAAGTAGATGTCAAGAAAGAAGCTAGAGAAAATAGAAAATGTGTATGAAAGAAAATACATTTCAAGCAAAGAAAGTAGAGTACAAGCAGTACTTAGTGATGTGGAAAGATAGGCATGACAAACGAAGTAAATGGACTACAAAGTGAGTTAAAAACCCCAAGCGGAAGGGCACTTAAGACGAAATAAAGTTAGCATGAGGATGTGCCAAGTTCTTCTTGTAAGGGGATGTCGATACAGGAACATGTATGAAAGGTCCAAGTATGAGCACAAAAAGTGTGCCAAGAAGGATTGAAGCTTACGATCAAAAGGAAGAGCATGATGAAGTTAGCCAAATAGTGTGGGCACAATGAAGTTTTGCAGAAATAGTATAGGCACCGGCACAATTAAGCTGATTTGTACAAACAAAGAGGAGCAATAAGTAGTTTTGAACTACATATGCCAGAGGTGCACATGACAAATGGAGAAAGCAAGTGTAGAGGATAGAAGCATAGTTGGAGGCGAGTCAAAGGGCACAACAACCAAAAAGGCATATCAATGAGCGCAGAAACAATGCAAGCACAAAGGCATATCAAAGAGCACTGAAATGATGCAAACTGGAATCAAAAACAGCACAGACAAATCAACATAAGAGAGGACAGCACATAAGTAAACTGCACAAATGAAAGTTGACCAATCAAACAAGAATCCAGAGAGGTGGAAGGATGTCAAAGAGTTAGGTGCGCAGGCAAAGAGCTGAGAAAATGACAAACCAAGGAAAAAATAGTTAGAAGGCAATTTGAGAAAGGTGTCAAAACCTAGTCAATAGAGAGTCAACTGAGCCAAATTAGGGGAAAAGGAAACTTGAGAGAGGCATCAAAACCAAGTCAATAGAGATTCAACTGAGAGACAACTAAGGAGAGGAAAGAGTATCGTGCTCCCATGAGTGTGAACTTTGAAGTATGTAATCCAAAGTTACAAATATCGCCCGATAAATCGCGAGTTGCCGAGAAATCGCGATTTTTTTGCAGCGGCGATTTTTTAAGAGAAAATCGGGCACCAATATCGGGCCGATTTCTGTCCGAAATATCGCCGATTTTTTAGTAAAAAATCGGGAAAAATCGCCGTCGACTCGCGATTTCTTGACAGGGCGAAAAAAACTTTTAAAAGTTCATTTTTTGACATTTTATGCCCGCGGTTAGGGCTCATTTGCTCATTTGGTCGCCGCTACAGAGGTTGAGAGGAGAGCCGGCGATTAGGGTGCAGCTGAAGGTAAGTAAATGTCACGTTTTTTTTCATTTAAAATTTTGAATGCCTCCAGAGTCCACCATGTGCCTCTGTCCGCGCCCGGCTTCCAATTCCTCGCCCAACCCACTCCACAGCTGCCAGCGTCTCTCTGTGAAATTTCTAACAAAAAATTCTCACCAAAACCCCCAAAGCGACTAGTTGAAGAAATCAGTTTCATACATCAATAAACAAGTATGATTTTACCTTGTAGACAACTCATAGAAGAAAGTGAGAGGAGAAATCCAACTACTCATAACATAAGGGATACCATAAAAAAAATTCAAAACTCAGAACTCTCTTGTATAACTGTAGCAAATTGTCTCTTACAAAATAAGCCTCAATTTCTTTTTAAATATGAAGAGAGAGAAAAATCACTAACTCTAAAATGATTGAGGATTGAGATCTTCATTTGATTCTCACCCTTTATGTCAATGGCTGAGATTAAATCATTATTTGCTGAGTTTACATGTTGGAAATCACACCCTTTCGGTGAGGGGCGCACTTGTTCAAATAGGCACAAGTGGGACCAAAAATTATAAGAGGATTACATCAAATGCTTAGTTGGACCATGACAAATACATCATTGCTGAGTCATTAGCTGAATTGGATGGCTAAGATGCAAAAGAAATGGATGAGAATGAGTGAATCCTGTTTTTTATTTTTATTTTTTATTTTTAAAATTATATTTCATTTGCAATTTTGCAGCATGTTATTTTTTTACTGTTTTGTTATTTAACTTATTTGTTATTTGCAATTTTGCAGCATGCTAATTTTTTTTTTGCTGCCCTAGGTTTACTTGAAGTTGAAACTTCATTTCTTCCATATACAAGATGTCGAAATTGGATGCATTTTGGGAATTTGGCACAGCCATTGATCCAGAAAATCGACAAACGCTCACTTGCAATTTTTGTGGGAAAAGAATGGCGGGAGGGATAAGCAGGCTGAAATATCAAATTGCACAAATATCGAGGCATGATGTGATTCCTTGTACCGCAGCAAATGAGGATCACATTAACAAGGCCAAAAAAGCAATTGAGGAAACTAAGCAAAAGAAACAATTCAAGGAGGCCGTGAGACATCAAATTGCCTCAAGATCCGAATCCAGATGTGGAGCGGGGGCTAGTGGGACGAGTCCGGAAACCTTCTCCACGCAACAGTCCACAATGCCTTCACCTTCGACTGCATCACCAATGGGTGCCTATGTGTCGAGATGCTCAGCTGGTGGACAACCTTCTGTAAAGTCCATGCTGAAAGTAAAGGAGAAAAAAGATGCAGATACACTTGTGGGTCGATGCTTGCTATGGAGTGATATTCCATTTAACTTTGCCAATAACCCATTTTATATGTCCATGTTTGAGGCAGCTGCTGTTATTGGGCCGGCGTATAAGCCCCCCACTTATGAGGAGTTGAGAGGGCCCATCCTCCAGAATGAAAAGGCCGAATGCTCTCACAGGTTGGAGGATCTTCGAAAATCATGGGAGTTAACAGGATGCACAGTGATGTCAGACGGTTGGACTGATATGAAGGGTAGGACCCTTCTCAACTTTTTGGTTCACTGTCCAAGGGGCACTATGTTTTTGAAATCCGTGGATGCATCTGCACATGTCAAAGATGCGGGTTTACTATGTCGCTTGTTGGATGACTTCATCCAAGAGGTTGGCCCGCAGCATTTTGTCCAAGTCATAACGGACAACGCTGCGAACTATGTGTCTGCTGGTAGGATGCTTATGGACATGTATCCTTCACTATTCTGGACTCCTTGTGCGGCCCATTGCCTTGATTTGATGTTAGAGGATTTAGCCAAGATTGATTGGATCAAGGATACCATTGATTCAGCACGAGGCATCACAAAATTCATATACAATCATGCAGCGGTGCTTAGCTTGATGACAACTTTCACAGGTGACAGAGAGTTGGTGCGTCCTGCCATCACACACTTTGCCACTAGCTTTATTTCTCTCCAATCCCTCTTGGTTTCTATGTGGGACTTGCAGCAGATGTTCCTTTCACCTGAGTGGCGTGCTTTATCATTTAGCACTAGACCAGAGGGGCAAGCCATATGCAAGCTAGTGAATTTCCATCAGACCTTTTGGGATGACGTGAGGGAGGTTTGTGCCGTCACTGAACCTTTGGTAAGGGTTCTCCGCTTGGTTGATGGAGATAAGCCTGCAATGGGCTACCTGTATGAGGCCATGGATAGGGCCAAAGAGTCCATTCGTGCCTATTACGAGGACAAGGGAGATCGGGGGCAGGAGAGACAACAGATTATATGGGGGATGATTGATGCGCGATGGAACAACACACTCCATCGCCCCATTCATGCTGTAGGATTATACCTCAACCTTGCGTTTGGTTACTCCTGTGGCTTCAGATTTGATGGAGAGGTTATGGCTGGATTCTACAAGTGTGTCCATAGGATGGTGCCGTCTGCAGATGATCGTGCAGAGCTTTCCCAAGAGTTGGAAGTGTATAAGAGAGCCACAGGATTACTTGGGTTTCATTTGACAATACATGACAGGACCAACCTGATGCCAAGTAAGCTTCACCTTGTTTCAAATTTTCGTTTTCTTTTTCTAATTCTTTTTTTAAATTAAATTGTTTTTTCTTATGTTTCTTTAATTCGTTGTAGATACCTGGTGGGAAAACTATGGTGGTTGCGTACCTATTCTACAGAAGCTTGCCATTCGAGTGCTCAGCCAGACATGTAGCTCTTCCGGTTGCGAGTGCAACTGGAGTGTATTTAAAAAAGTACACTCCAAAAAGCGCAACAGGTTAGAGAATTTTCAAATTCATTAGAAAATATAAATTATTGAATTCTAGTTTATAATTTTATCATTTATCATTATGCCCCTTTGCCTTCTAATTTATGCATTACAAATTGAAATTATTAACTTTATAATTTAATATCTAATTCTATGATCCTCCTGCATGTTGGATACTCCGCGCCTTAATGATTTGGTCTACGTCCACTACAATCTCAGGTTGTGGGTGAAGCAATATCAGAGAAAAGTTGATGCAAAGGCCATTTCATTAGATCATATCGACACCACTGCAGCTTGGAGGTCGGAGTGTCAAGAGCCTACTATGGAGGTAGCCCCTGATTGGCTAGCGGATGATCATGATCATGATGATGATACAGAGGCTCCATATGAGGGTGATCCAGTTCCAGAGGAGTTTCACACTGAGTCTGGGAGTGTGCCACAGTTAGATCCAGAGCCACAGGCAGGGTTAGAGGGAGATAGACCCGATAGTAGCACTGCTACTAGTGGAGGAGTAGTTGTAGGACTACCTCCTCGAGCTCCTTCTTCTTCTTCAGGACACCAGTTTCAACCACCTTCAGGTTCTAGAGGACATCATGATCCTTTTGCAGGGTCTTCTAGTTCTTCTAGAGGACGTCAGATACCAATACGAGGCCGACAAGCCTCGAGGGCACCTAGTCCTAGAGGAAGGGCAAGGGCTGTTTCCACAGCGATTACCTTTTCCCGTAAAAGGGGTAGAGGGAATCCATAGTTTATTTACTTTATTTCACTGTAGATGACTCATGAGTCATGATGATGATCGTGAGATACATTTGTTATAAGTTATAACTTATATTTTTTATGATTCAGACATTCAGTATTCACTATTGAGGAGTAGGACTAGGACATGATCCATTTTGATGTGTGATGTATCTCTAGACATCTTATATATCTTATATATCAGTTTTCTTTCCATATTCATGTGGCAATGTGTTTATTTGATGTTATTGTTGCTTTAGATGTTTAAAAAATTGAAAAAAAATGAATATTTTTGTGTTTTTTAAGTTTGCCGATTTTTGCCAATGTTCTGCCGAGATATCCCGAGACGATGTTTCCTGGACCCTACCGATTTCCGTGCCGCGCCGATATTTGTAACTTTGATGTAATCTATCACATAACCTTGATGAGAATTACTTCCCCTATAGATTTGTGTATCTGCCTCTGAATGCATGAATGCATATTTTAGAATGATTGTTAGCAATCAGAGTCATTGTGTGACCACAAATATGAAGATTGATGCATGGATAAGTACGAGTTGGGAATACCATGCCCAAATTGCAATAATCAATATCCTCCCTTGTCCTTAGGTGTACATATAGTACTTTACATTCACATTAGCCATTACTGGTTGATGCATGGATAAGCAAGTGAGTTGGGAACACCATGCCCAAATATCTTCCCTTGTCCTTAGATGTACATCTAGTACTTTTCAGTCCCATTAGCCATTATTGGTTAATAGTGGATATTAGCATATTTTGGAATTCTTTTTCCCAAGTCACACAAAACATCTAAATGGCTACACCATGGAAACATGAACCCACCAACAAACTTTGGAAAAGCAAAATTGTGGTATTTAAAAATACATAAATAAACATTTTTAAAATTAATAATAATATCAAGCGTATGAAAAAAAAAATTAAATATAGCCAATTATCTTGCGATTTGATAAAACAAACAAGAAATTTAGTGAGTTTCAAGAATTATTTTCGTCTTAAAATACGACATTGCATTCCTATTATTTTAGTCTTAAAATACAACATTGTATTCCTATATTTATCTACATGAGAGTTTCTTTTTCATTATATTTGCTCCAATATTATGATGTCTTTTTTATTATATTTACTCCAAATATTGTGACTTTTAGTTAAATTAAATGGAATGAATATAGCTATAGTTATTTAAAATACAATATTATTAATGACATTAAAATTTTAAATAAATAATTTCAGATATACACAGTAATATTTCATGACAATTATTTACCACTCTGAATGTTGTGATTCAAAACCTCTAAGATAATAAAAAATAACTACATATATACATGTCAAGTAATGCATCGTGGCAATTATTTTCCGCTCCAAATATTGTAGTTTTTGGATTATAGTTTTAGAATAACCCCATAAAATCTTCTGACACAAGCAGAAATCCATCCCCCTTCTTACTCTAAGGAGGGAGAAGAGATAACAGTAAATGAATAAAATGAACTGCCCAAGGGTTTATCAAAAAAAATGCCTTGGCAGAGCTAAAAATCCACTGACTGAATCCTAGGTCAAAATTTGAATGAGAATCCTTGGATTACTCTCTCCAAAGACCCTCCAAAAGGCATAAATATTAAATGATAACATCGGGAGGTTTGTTAGTAGACTCAGTTGAGGAAAGCAAGTCAAGTAAAGAAGTTGGAATGGAGTTCGTAGATTGCCTGGCAGGAATCCCTTTCAAAACAAAAGAGGCAGCCAAGAAAAATCTTGTCTTTCCCTCTATCTCAGCTCCCCTCACAAGAGGAAGGAACACCAAAAAGGATCTGTTATGGCAAGAAGCAGAAAGAAATAAGGCTTTCAGGTCTCACTCCATTCTAACTGCAAGGTTGCCATGTTGTTTGAATTCTTTACAATTTTAACATAGGGAAGGCTAAAATAAATGATAAATCCTCTGAAAGGTTTCTATGTTGTTTGAATGTATGTTTTGTATTCTATTGTGTAACCAATTTGAAAGAACATATTCTTCTGCTGATGGCAAATAAAGAAAGTTACCAAGTAAGAAAACATGTATGAGGTTTCGCCTCCCCTCCATATGATTATGGACCTGATTGGCATATTAAGGACAGAATTCGTGTTGAATGTTGTACTCCAGCCATATGAAGTACAATATGATACAATATAATTGTTGCTGTAAAAGAAAATGGGCGGCCATTAGCATGGATAAAGTTTAGCTTTAACAAAGCATATAAAAGAGATTCAAGGGATGGCAGGAGCAAGAGATCTATTCAGAGATCACAATGAAAAATGCTTCGCTATGTCTCAATCTTTTAAACTCAAAGACTAATATGAAGGCAAAAGCTGAAACATTGGCAAGGAGAATCAAAGACACTCTTTAGCACAGATTCAAAACATCCTCTTTGACAAGATTCACAGGTGATCATCAACTTTATGAATGGGAGGAACAATAACCCATCCCGGGATATGATGAACAAGAACAAGTGGATTAAGCAGTTGGTATGTTTTGAAGAATTTAGCTTCCAGCATGTTACAAGATCTACAAACAAGATCACAAAATGGCTTGCCCACAGGAACATCTTTGGCAAGCTAACATTGTCTAAAGTGATCGCCATCTATCCCATTAGGGAGGAAGTGGATAGACTTGTTAAGTTGTTAACTAAGGAGTTTAGAGAAGGAGACCCCCTTTTGCCATCCCAACATTGACCATTAATGAAGGGGGTTGGGAACCTTATCCCGTATAAAGGATGGCATACCTTCCAACTCATTCCCTCAGGTGAGGAGGGTGAAGAACCCTGCTGCCATTCTTTACATGCACCCTATTATTTCATCCCGGCATGAAACAAGAGGTCATACAAATTGGTTTTACCCTGCTCCCAGAGCATTGGGCATGCATGAAGCGTTAGGGGGGCCGGTTCCTATGACTTCTTTCTCAAGCATCCGCTTGGCTTCTTTGCTGGTTTTAACATATGAGATAGCCTCTAAATGAGTTTTCAAGCCTAACCTTTTGATACTCACGTTTGAATGGACAATTTTAGGGATGGACTGCAATGTCCGGTCTAAGAACTGCTTTCAAGCTCATACAAGCAGAAACAGAAATTCAATAAGATCACAGTGGATTCACATCATCATGTCCTAACTGATTTCCTCAAGCTATAAAAGAAAAGGGAGGAGAAGAGCAGCCATCTGAGGGCCAAAATTAAAGAAGAAGGAAGGCTGATCATGTTGAAATTTGAATGCCTCTGTGGAAAGGGATTTCAGAGAGCAGCCAAGCACCATCGTTGAGAAGAAGCCAAGCTCCAGCTCTCCCAAAGCTTAGCAGCATCTTCAAAGATAGACTCTGTCTTCTTACTTATGTTTTGTATTTGTTGTTTGCAGTGTGTCAATCTTTTGTGGTACAATATAATTAAATATGTAGTTGGATTCCAGAGCATAGGCTATACCAAGTCAATCAATGGACACACTGGAACGCCAGGGACTTATGTTAAGTGTTGAGTATATAAAGTGTATGTAGATGATTGTCAGAGATTTTAGGCTTTAACGTGTAGAACTATGGATTTACTGTATCCAGACTCTTACAATAATAGATCTGGCTCTGTTGAAAACTCTGATCTGTACTGAAACTCTCTCAAGGAGTCAGTATTTATTAATAAAATATATTTTCTTGATTAAAAAGAATAATCACAGAAAATTAAATGAACAAGTCTCAATAATATAATAACATTCTCCATAGTTTAGAACTCAGAAGAGGGTAAAGGAGCTCAGTGGATTCTTGCTCAAGGCAGCGCTGGAGACAGGTGCGTTTTTTATGAAAGGTATGGAGGTTTGGTCTGAACAGATTACCCAGTCCTGAATCCTAAAGGTTTAAAGATTTGTTCTGGACCAGTTTAGCCAGTCCTAAGGGTTTGAGGATTTGTTCCATACTAGTTTGGCGGGTCTTTAAAGGTTCTAGGGGTGACCATAGCAAATAAATATAGTAACCATACCTGCTACTCCGCTTCTTTTGCACTAAGAATGTAAGTGTGTGATCTGAAGCAATGCAGAGAAACACCACAGCAGGAATTAAGCTTATAGGGAAACGTAAATTGACTCTCCCAGCCAAAGGATATTCATACCATACATATACAAAAACACCGCAGCAGGAATTATGCTTATAGTGAAACCTAAGTTGACTGTCTGAACCGGAGGACAACCTTACCATACATAAGATCCATAGATCTGCAAGAATTTTCACCAGTCACTCCACCACACCCCAGGGTTTACAAAATCAGACCTTTTCGCGCTCAAAAGGGCATTAAATCAGTGGTAGAGTAGCCCACTGGCCAGTGATAGATCCTTGATTCGACTCCTAGCTTGCCCATAATGGCTTACTGGCTGTAGTGCGCTGTAGTGTGACTGGAATAGAAAGGGCAAGCCCTCTCTTCAGGAAACTAAGACGATAATTAATGGGCTTTTATCATTTACGCTAGATGATGATCGAAAGCTTAGCTTATCTTTGGGACCAGACGCAAATTCTGGGTGATTTCGACAGAATGGATACGCTGCCGGCTCTTATGATCTTTAATATAATTACCTAGTTGAGCCAATCAAATCATCAAAAACCCAAGTCAAACGAAGACAGAACACCAAACAATCGTATATAGATTATTACATATAAAATAAGTAAGGATTCTCAAACATGTACCTTGGTATCGAGCATAACGGCGCACATTATCTGTGTGTTGTGCATGGCAATCCTGAGATTGTCGAGCGTTTCCTGGTGATACTCATGGGAACCGTGAGAGAAGTTGAATCGGGCAACATTCATCCCCGCCCTCAACAGCTTCTCGACCATTGGAACGCTCCTCGAAGCAGGGCCCAGAGTACACACGATCTTGGTTTTCGGAACCGCCCCATTGCTGGGAATCTCTTTCAAAATCCCCTCAATATCAATGTTTGCCATTACAAAACCCAAACTGAAGCCACAGAACCCTGGGTTTATTTGATAGGTATTAGCAGAAAGATAAGAGGAACACGCTCAAGGTGCAATAACCTCTGATCCTCAGCGAGTGATGGATCCGGAGCTTCAGAGAGCCGTTGAAGGTCAAATATTTCACTGGTTTTCGGCCTAAAAAGGGCGGCTAGCCTCCAGCTGCCGGTCTAGAGATCGAACCACAGTTGCAGCTACCCGAAAGATAATTTCGCGAGTAGGTATCCTTGCGCTCCTTGACACCAAACCTTCTATGACTCGTTTATAAGCAGCTCTCTCCCAAACAAAACCAGTGGGCTTAACAATCGTGCAGTTATCGTACGACAATCGCACGCGCCGCTTTGGTGTCCATCGATTGGAAGTGCACTTGAAGGTAAGTTAGCTGGGTGCCATTGACCGACGATATTAATATTTTCCGAGATTTATTGCCTTTTCGAATAAGATTTAATGTTTTATTATTATCGAAGGGGTCATGATTTTACTAATAACTATCACGAAAAATGGGTTTGAGAACCAGAGGAATATTATTTTTGCATGTTCGAATATTCTGTAAAAAGGTAAATTTGCAGAACCAAATTTCTTTTGGAAGGCTTTAGAAGCTTAGGAGAATGTTAGACCCTAGGTTGTTCGATGGTTAACTGTAAAACAGTGGGTGTGTTTATGTGGTTAGATGGTTTAAATGCTAAAACAATGGGTGTGTTTAGTCGGCTTTGTTCGATGGTTTAATTGTCAAAACAGTGGGTGTGTTTTTTTGGCTTGGTTGAAGGTTATTATAGTTTAAATGTTAAACAATGACTTTATGGAGTGGGTTAGGAAATTAACTTGGGTGAGGGTTAGATCACCATTTTGCTTTCATTGAATTAATGATTTTTTTAAAACCACTATATTTGATGAATATTGAATATATAGACATTGTGTGTAATTTAATTTAGGTCACTTGGAAAAAACTCTAACTAATTAATCATGGAATCATAACTAAGTTAAGTAGTGTTATGTGCAACTTAACCATATCTTTAACCATCAAACCATAACTAAGTTGTTAACCAGTGTTATGTGCAACTTAACCATAGCTTTAACCATCGAACCATAACTAAGTTAACTAGTGTTATGTGCAACTTAACCTTTAACCATTGAACCATAACTAAGTTAACCAGTGTTATGTGCAACTTAACTATACCTTTAACCATCGAACCATAACTAAGTTAACAAGTGTTGTGTCCAGCTTAGTCATAGTACCTTTAACCATCACCATGAACACTTGCAATGACTTCTTAATTGCGCTTGCAGTGACTTCCTAGTTGTTGTACACTATGAAATGTGTACTACAATGCAAACAATTATGTTCATGTCATCACTTGTTTAAAAGACAGAGACAATTATGTCCATGTCATCACTTGTTTAAAAGATAAAGACAATTATGTTCATGTCATCATGTCGTCTCTCTTCTTTTTCTTAGAATATCATAGGGACGACAATTCTAGGTAGGAAGCGGGTTGTTCAGGAGTTCTTCAAAAAGTCAAACTAAAAATAGTCCTTTTGCAAGAGGTCAAATCAATCGGATTTGAGCTTCGCAGTTGCATTAATTGTATGTGGAATGGCCCCTTCTTAGCCATAGATCATGATCACGAAAGAGGACGTGTGGTGTTAAGATATCCTCCTCCTTGCAGAGCTTTGTTACAACCTCGAGAAGTGACCTAAGTCATCAATGTGTGTGGATCACTCTCCTAGTTCATGAGAGATTACTAGGATTTTGTTATGTCTATGCACCCAACCTTAGTTATGAACGTACTCGTCTATGGACCTGGATGGAGGCCTCTCTTCCAAATGTTGAATGGATTGTTGGTGGTGACATTAACATGGTCGAATGGAATGGAGACAAGGGAGGAGGGGTTGGTTCGATGATTAGTGATTCGAAGAAGCATGCTCGGACTAACTGTACAGCGTCTCTTCAACGTTTTTACCCTGACTGGGGGAAGAAAGCTATGGATTAGTGTGGATGGTTACTTGAACCAATTCTAGAAAGAAATTTTCCAGAGTTCAAGCTAGATTGGATCGGATTTATGGCCCAAGGGATGATATTACCTTTTCTAGTACCATGTGCCCAATTGATGTTTGATTGCTGCTACAAGTTTGGATCGCCTTCTTCCCATTTTGACCTCTATTTCAGTAGGGCAAGTGGTAGACTCCAAATCCTCTTCTTTGTTCAAGTTGAATGTCTCCCATTTGGAGTCTCTAGATTTCCATGCTCTGGTTCATAGTAATTGGAATCTTGTCCCTTGCCTAAGGGTGATAATGGTTGGATTTTGTGGTGGGAAGCAATTACTCATCGTTTTATCAAGTTCATGAGGGGGTGGGATTGTGTGATCACACAAAAACGCAAGAGAGTGCTTCGGGAGGTCCGAAGGAAACTAGAGGAGGACCTTCATAACAGTGCACTTCAGGAAGATGCAACTTGGTGTAAGATGGTGGTACGTAAGGAGGAGTATATTTCCAAAGGGGCCATAATTCATGATAGATTACATTGGATTCGAGAGTGAGATGAGGGGTCCAAGTTTTTCTTTAGCTTCCTAAAGAAGAAAGTTTTACCAAACAAGGTTGTGGGTCTACATCACATGGACGGGACTCTTGAGGGGAACCTAGTTGAGATCTAGGTTATGTTTAGTGCTCATTTTCGGAATATTTTATCTACTAACCCTCTGACTAAATTGGTTTTAACTACCAGGGATGCCTATTATAGAGTGCTTCCTCATAAGGTCTAACTTAGTAACAAGGAGAAGTTGGTTGGAGCTTTCACTAAAGAGGAACTCTTTGCTACTCTCTCATCCATGCAAAATGAGAAGTCCCCAAGTATTGATGGTTTACCTTGTGTGTTTTACAAGTGATGTGGGATACGGTAGGAGATGATTTTTATGGCCTTGCACAGGAGGTTCGCTCTTGGATTTTTGTGATGGACATGTTAACGATTGGGATTTTGTTATGGACATGTGAGCCTGCTTTGTTTTTAGACAGTGGTGTGTAGATTTGATTAACACGCTTTTTCTTGTGCCTCTACTTTTGTTTCAATGAATAATGTTTTGTCACCACAAATTCATCTTCATGTGTCAATCAGACAAGGATGTACATTGGCTCCTTATCTTTATGTTATAATGGCGAATGTTCTTAGGTATATATTAGAAGATACATGCTGACAAGGTCAACTTCAAGTCATTTCTCTAGCTAAGGGGGATGATATGGTTAATAATCACTTTGTGGATGACTCCCTTTTGTCGGTCTATGTTAAACAAGAGTCGGTTGCAACTACCTAGGATTTTCTTTCGATGTTTTGTTATGATTTAGGAGCTATTGTTAGTGATAATGAGACAGGTTATTGGCTCATTGGTGTGGAGAAGGTGCCTCAATGGATTCCATTTTCATGGAATTTGATTCGACTAATGGATATTGTAAGATACCTTGGTATTCCTTTTGGGGTGGACTTATTCCCGATTGTAATGTGGGATTGGTGTCTTGATATCTTGATAGATTACAATGCAAGTTGCTTATTTGGAAACAGAAGGATTTTCCTTTTGTTTGCAATATGACAATGGTAATCAAGATTCTGCAAGCCTCCCACATCTATTATGTGTCTTGTTAGCTCCCTAGTAAGACCCAGTTCCACCGGTTGGAGCAGATTTTACGTTCTTATGATGTATGGTGGAGCTTGTGGCCTTCCCATGGTCCCCTGGGACGTTTGCATTATGCCCAAGGAAGAGGGGAGCCTTGCTTTGATTGTTGTAGCAACTCATGGTAGCATTTTTGCTACTAAATGGGTGAGTGGATGTCTGGAGGTTTCCTCCTTCTGGCAGGTTTTGATGCTATATAGATTGCTCTCACTCACCCATGTTGGCAAGATAAAAGGTCATTTTGGTCTTTGTGATCATCTCTGCCCCTCATAATTTTCAAATTATTTCATCTTTCAAAGGATTTGGACTCCATGGAAGAGGGTGGAAGGTATAGTTTGTTGGCAGATGCCTCACAGTAAAGTGGGATGGGATTTGTCCAAAAGGCCTATTTGGAGCTAGAAGTATGAAGGTACTTGTATCTCTAACTTGCCTCATTTCTAGGAAAGAAGCCTCAGCAGAAATCACATTTCCCTCTAGAGGGATCTTTGGGACTTCAATGCTCGTTCTTGGAAAATTTGGCGAACTATGGCTCGGGAATTCGCTTTGTCCTCTACGAATCATCCCTTGTTTATGAAAATCATTAGGCATATTCCTCAGGAGGATCTGTTTAATATGAACATTGATATGGAAGGTCGCTTTTGGAGAGACAGGGAGTGGAGTTTCAAGCATCCTTTTCACAATATGATTCTTTTAAACTATATTCCATCCTACATAAGTGACATGATCTTGCTCATATCCTTAATTCCCCATGGGTCTCTATGGATGCTAAGAGCTAGTGGATTCGACAACTACATGGTGTCTAGTCTATTAGAGTTTCTTATAAGTTATGTGTCTTTGCTTGGATGGTGATATATCAAGGTCTTCCTTCTAAGGTCTAGCTATCCAAAAGTGGTATTCCGGATGGCCTTTACCCTCATTGCTTGAGTTCTAAGTCAGTGAAGCATATTTTATGGGAATTTTCCTTTGCTTATTCTTGTTGGACTCAAGTTTAAACCCAACTGACAGACATTCTTCGGGTATATTTACATTGGCATGTGATTTTGCTAAGCAACTCTAAATCGATGATTTTGGATTCCCTATCTAGTATTTGGCGTTGTACAAGAGTTTCTACTTTATAAACTACTTGGAAGTTATGGTATAAGCATGTGTTTGAGAGCGAGGTTAGTCCATTGGGTGTGTTTTCTCACTATAGCGCGATGAGGTACGTATGCAACTCCTAGCCAAAGGAGCTTTGTTGAATAAGGATTCCAAATTGTTAGATCTAAATTCCTATTTAGATGTTATAGTTGTTTTAGTGGCTCTCAAAAAGAGGATATGAGGCTCTCTCTATATATCCTTCCTTATTTTATTTTCCTTCAACTCCCGACGTAAATATTTTTGTGTATATATAAGAAGTATCTTTTATAACAAAAAAAGAAAGAAAGATAGAGGTAGCTCTTGGATGATGTTCCATGAGTGAGATGTGCGCAAAGTGAAACGAACTAATATAGTCATCATATAACTAAAGCAAGGAGACACATTGTATTTACTAATAAATATTTTTTTTAATTTCAAAGTAGTATCCAATATAAGAAGGTTAAACGTTTTATGAATTCTCATTTTTATGGTTTGTCATCACTATAATCCACCCATGTAGTATTTACCAAAATTACAATTTTGGATTGATAAAACTGTTGTTTGTAATGTAATAATGGATTCAACACCCTCAAATATCCTAGTTGCAACCCTATCACACAATGTTAACATTTGATCCCTATTGCAACCCTATCATACAATGTCAACATTTGATCTCTGCAATTAATTCAAAATTATGCTTACCAAAATTTAAATTTAAATTATCGATATCCCTTCATGTTATTTTGAGCAGCCAAAAAAGAGTCATCCGTAGAATGTTTAGACTACGACATGCCAAATATGGTGAACAACACAACCAAAAGTCATGCAATGATTACACAACTATGAATTTAAAATGGCATGGCACTTTTGAATTATTTGGAGTGATGTAAGGAAAAAGAAAAGTGTTGTGCATAAATGTCTTTAGTTGTTATGCCTCAAGTAACGAAATAGAAATCAAACCTCAAACTCTTGTCTACAATAAACATAACATTAGTTTTGACATAATGCAACATTCTCATACTAGCAATGGCAAAAATGGGCTTACTTATTGCATTTAACAATGTCTACAATGATTCCAAACATGACACAAGTGTCTTTTCACCTTTCTATGTCAAATACATATTTTATATCCTCATAGGGTTGGATTATAGCAAACTTGGAGCATAGTATCAATCGTGAACTAATTGTTTTCAATAAACTCACATTGCTAGATAATCCAATATAATGAATCCTATGAATTCCACCATCTCAACAATGTGCTCACCGGGTTTCATCGTCTCTCACACCACCACTTCACCCATTGGGGTCTCTGGTGTGACCAAACAAGGGCCACTTATGATTATGCTCAAAAGAAAGCCAATAAACTTTTATTTTAATTTACTATAATAGAAAGAAAAAAAGAGATAAGCAACATTGTTAACATCATACTTTGCACATTAATGAGCTTTAACAAATAATAACATGCAGGGTTAAATTATTACTATAGTCTAGTGGGTTAGCTTGAGTGGTTGAGAGTTGTATTCTTAAGCATAAGGCCTTGGGGTCAAATCCCTGAGTGGCTATGCAAGGGCCTCACTCAATCTCCCCGTCCAGTTAGGCCATGTAATCAGGGTCGACGATTTACCTTGGGCACCATCCTCAAAGTGAAGGGAAGTACCTGAGGGTTTCCCAAGACATGTTCCATCTAAAAAAAAATGAAATATTACAATGGATCAAATCATGTTTCCCTTTTCAATATGGGGGACTCTATTCACATATGCCCAATGTTTGTGACAAAATCAAACAAAGAGTCATCATTAGATTTGTAACCAAACACCCTCTGCATCAACGTTTTGTTTCTTACATTATAATGTTGTTAGTTAATATGTTGGGTTGGCATGAAGTGACATAAATGTAGCATTTTCATACTCCAACAAATAAGGATAGAACTAGGGTTGGTAGTTGCAAGGGGGTACTTCTTACACCAGAAGGAAATATAAAATGACATATGCTTGAGGCTTGGGAATGACAACTAACAATAAGGTGAAGAAACATGCTTTATATATTAGACTATCCTTCCGATATGTTACAAATATTAAGAATGTTATGATTTTGGGGGACTCATCATTGGTCATTGGGCAAGTTAGGATGACCATAATCAAAAGTGGATCAAAATTGTCCTGAATGATGGAAATAATTGTTTAATGCACAACATCAGGAGTCATTCTCCAAGCCAATCTTGTGCAACCAAGATTGGGCCTCATGTATTGAGGTAGAGAAACTAAGTTGGACTTAGTAACTTGGAGTAGATTCATTAGGGTGAACCTAAGGACGACTAAAGTCTTGTGAGTAATATCAAGACTAGAGACTTGTGAGTAATATCAAGTCGTATATCCTCATATGATCGAGGTGGTGATGTTGTAAGGTTTTGTGAGTAATATGAAGGTTATAGACTTTTGGGTAATATCAAGTCAGACTTGTGGGTAATATCAAGCTAGTGATTCTCGTAGAAGGTATCCTATGAGGTGGACCTTCAGTTATAGAGGTGGACTTGTGAGTTATATCAGGTCATGATTCTCATGTGGTCACTCAGTGATAGTGGGTACCCATGGGGTAGACCTCCAATTACAAAGGTAGATGCTTTGCATGTTGAAGCATAAAATGTTATGTGATATATTACTAACCATGGTCATTCGAGATGGCTAAAGCTATTAAGTCTCCTCTAGAGACTGATCACCTCTAGAGTGAATTACTTTAGCACATGACTATATGGTCCAAGAGTAATATAATATGATCATAACATGTGACAATTCTTCCGAGTATAATATGGTATGACAAATGATTAAGTTAACACATATTGACCATGCAGAAAGATAAAAGATAAAGATATAAGCAATAAAGAGAATTCAAATTGC